>OX411771.1:6504492-6811605 GCA_948252455.1 Acleris cristana | reverse complement strand
GTATTTTTAACGTCCCAAGAAGAAAACTAAAGTATTGAAGCGCTCTTCCAATGTCAGACAAAGTTCTCCTGACGTGATGGGCTATATATCAACCGGACAAGACGCCCTCGTCCGGGGGCATACGCTTCTCACTTGATTAAAATCGAGATATATGACATGCAAAAAATTAAAAACATTCTGCCCACTGAGCACTGAAAACACGCTGATGTGAGATTAAAATTCTACGCGTCTTCTGAAGAAGACACTTAGCTCCAAACTACACGTGATGTTATATTTAACATCTTGCTTTCACCTTTATGCAGACGATTTGCAGATTTACGCCTCGGCTGGTATTGATGATTTTCCCTCCTTAATAAGCCTAATAAACTCTGACCTTGCGACTATTCGAGACTGGGCAGCTAACTACGGGCTAAAAATCAACGCGAGAAAATCGCAAGCAATTGTTATCGGTAGTCCACATTTTATCGCAAAGTTGTCTGACATTGTGTGTCCGAATTTGGTATTCGACGGTACTATCATTCCTTTTTCAACCACTGTCAAAAATTTGGGTCTCACAATGGATCAGACGCTTTCCTGGTCGGCTCATGTTTCTGAAGTTAGTCGTAAACTCTTTAGATCTCTCCATTCTCTTAGGCGCCTGCAGAATTTTCTACCCCTTCGCACCAAGATTACTCTTGCGCAATCTCTTCTTCTCCCTTTATTCGACTATGGTGACATCGCATATATTGACGCTACTGAAGAGCTGCTCAATAAGCTGGAACGGCTTCAGAACGTGTGCATTCGGTACATATTTGGCTTGCGGAAATTTGACCATGTGTCTGATTTCCGTACTCAGCTAAAATGGTTGCCCATTAGGTCGCGTAGAAATGTCCATATCCTGTCGTTGCTATTTAATATCCTTTTCAATCCTCAATCCCCTCCTTACCTTGTCGAACGGTTTTCTTTCTTAGCTACCGGCTCCCAGAACCGCTTACGCTCGAGTGCCAACCTACTCCTTGCTTTTCCTGCTAGCAAATCCAAATGTTATTCTAAATCCTTCTCGGTACATTCTGTTCGTTTATGGAATAGTCTTCCAACTGACATCAGGCAATCACAATCTGTTGCTTCACTTAGATCTAGGCTTAAGAAATACTGGCTTGACTCTTGTTCCTGATCTAAGACTGTATGTCCTTTCTACCTTTCATACTTATATTATATATATATTTTATATTTATTTATTTAATTATGTATTTATTTATATTTATACAAGTATATTCATTTATTTATTATCTATTTATTTGCTATTATTATTTTAGTCTTCTGTATCTTTAATTGTTGTACGTTTAGCCATCCGTTGTTTTTATTAATATCCCAATCGCTCAAAGGTTAACTGGAAGAGATCCCTTAAAGGGATAAGTTCGCCTTTGTACATACCTTTTGTGTTTCTGTTTCTTTTTAATTTGTTATTTTCTGTTTGTACAATAAAGAGTTTACATACATACATACATACAAAGCAAGTAGCTTCTAAAGACAGTTGTATGAAATATTTTATTGACAATAAGAAAAGGTGATTAAAAGTGTTTGCGTAGGTTAAACATCTTTTAGGGATTTACCCGAGAAATATATCACCACTCCCATGGTGAAGGGAATGCATAAAGCATTTTCCACCCTGTCAAAAAAAAAGGTTGTAAAATATTAGGTTAACTTCAGCAACATAGGTTAGGTTAGGTTAGAACTATAACCCTTAAGAAACAGTAGGTTTGTTAAGATAGGATAGGTTTTACGATATTAGGTTACCTTCAATAAGGTAGGTTAGGTTAGGTTAGAACTATGATCTTTAAAAACAGTATGTTAAGAAAATCACTATGATTACTTAATTAAATGATATGAGAAACACGTATGTAAAATCACATTACAACAGTTAATAGCGCAATCAGGTAATATATAAAAAAGGTAGGAACGCGCCCATTGACGCAAGACAATGCTGTTTAGCGCGCCGAGAACAAAGGGACTGGCGCTTGCGCCCACAATAGACCCAGAGTTCACGAGACAAAAAGGGTACCCAGGTAGTTGATAACCTTTTGTATTGAGTATTTGGACTATTGCAAGCTATGGGAAGAAGTGATCTGGGAGTCTCGGGACCCGCCCCAAACGCTCTAAATGGGGGGATAAACACAGAATAAAATACTTTTTTTTTTAGAAGCGAACTCCACCTCTTGCTTGTCAGAGCACCATTACTCGGGGGAGTAGCGGTGGAGCCAAAAACGGCGAATCCTTACTATTACCGCTCATTACATTGAAAGCATAAAGACGAAAAGAAGTAAAGAAAATAAAAACAAAAGTATTAGGGATATATTTACAAGCTAAATAATGTCATTCCTACATAGTCGTTCCTGTGTATGTGCAAAATCTGAATTAGATATATTTGCCCTTCCATCAACTCAAACAAGTATTAAAAGTGGACAGTGGGTTCATTACAAACCAATTTCATCTTTAAGTGATGACGCTCCCATCGAATTTCAAGTTCCTGGATCAGGAGATGACTATGTTGATCTATCCCACACAATCTTACATATTAATGCTAAAATATTGAATCAGGATGGTACAAAAATTAAAACCAGATACCCTGGTTGCACCCGTCAATAACTGGTTACATTCCCTATTCAGTCAACTAGATGTATATTTAAATAAAAAACTCATATCACCCCCAAAAAATACATATGCTTACCGTGCTTATATGGAAAATCTTCTAAACTATGGACCAGCGACCAAAGAAACTCATTTTACTTGTGGATTGTAGTATGCGGATACTGCTAATCATATGGATACTATTAATGCAAATAACAAAGGGTTTCACAAAAGACTAGATTTTTTCAAAGAGAGTAAGGAAGTGGAAATGATGGGTCATTTACATGCCGACATATTTAACCGAGAGAAATTCTTGATAAATGGTGTCGAAATACGTTTTAAATTAGTACGTTCGAAAGAATCATTTTATCTAATTTGTCACCAAGATAAAAGAAATAAAGTGCATAAAATGGATGCCAGCCTTATTATAAGAGGGCCACAAATTAATCCTAGTGTTTTGTTAGCACATCAAAAAGTATTGGCAACAACGACTGCAAAATATCCTATTACAAGAGCAGAAGTTAAGGTTCTTACATTACCGTCGGGGATACAGGGTAAACCATTGGATAATATATTTCTCGAGCAAATCCCTAAAAGATGTATTAGTTTTGTATCAAATTCAGGGTTTAATGGCAATTTAGCTATGAATCCATTTAATTTTCAACACTGTAATATGAATTCGTTTAGTTTATATGTCCATGGTCATGAAATTACTTCTAAAACATTACAACCATTATTTGGTTCTGGTTCTGGGTTAATAGCATCATCATATCACACTTTATTTTCCGGAACTGGTATTCATTTTCACAACGAAGGTAATGCTATATACAGAACGGATTATGGAGCAGATTATTGTTTGTTATGTTTTGATTTAATCCCTGATTTATCTTCTATTTCAACTTAACACTGGAATCTTGTTAGACAAGGAAGTTTTCGCTTAGAAATTCGCTTTTATGTTGCTCTACCTAGCACTATTAATTATATTGTGTATGCAGACTTCGTTTGAATTAAACTTTCTTGCTGCTAACAAAATTTCTATTTGGGTTAATCTTCCTGTCTTTATTGTAAGTAATTTGGACCCAGACTCGAAACCGGGCTCCCACTGGGTTGCTATACATATTGATATTAATGGTATAGGGGAATACTTTGACTCTTTTGCTCGGAAACCTTATTGCTTTTGGTTATCATAAATTATTTTTAAAAGTAATACAAAGCGCTGGTTTTATAACTATAACCCACTTCAAAACCATTTTACCTCAGTTTGTGGGGAATATTGTTTAGTATAGTTGTATTTTCAATTTCATGGAAAAACTATGAAAGATTTGCTAAGTTTGTTTTCTGCAAATTCTTTATGTAATGATCTTATATTAAGAAACATGTTTAAGAGATTTTTTGTAAAATAAAAGAATATGTGATTATATTTTTAATTTTAACATTTTGTTTAATCTACACAAACACTTTTTATCACTGCATCTTACAGTGTCAATAAAATATTTCGCACAATTTAATTTTACAAAGAAAAGATAAATTGTTTAGACTGAAAAAGATCTTCAATACTTAAAAGGTAAAGTATTTACATGTAATACAATAACAAGCTATTGTTTAACCTACGCAAACACTTTTAATCACCTTTTCTTATTGTCAATAAAATATTTCATACAACTGTCTTTAGAAGCTACTTGCTTTGTGATGTTAAATATAACATCACGTGTAGTTTGGAGCTAAGTGTCTTCTTCAGAAGACGCGTAGAATTTTAATCTCACATCAGCGTGTTTTCAGTGCTCAGTGGGCAGAATGTTTTTAATTTTTTGCATGTCATATATCTCGATTTTAATCAAGTGAGAAGCGTATGCCCCCGGACGAGGGCGTCTTGTCCGGTTGATATATAGCCCATCACGTCAGGAGAACTTTGTCTGACATTGGAAGAGCGCTTCAATACTTTAGTTTTCTTCTTGGGACGTTAAAAATAGCAGTCGATGTTATTTACTGAACGGTTTTTTTGCCATGGCCTGCTTGACTTTAAAACCAGGCGTGCCTTCTTCGTCGGTTGATTCATCTTTATTTTCCGAATAGTGCCTAATAGTTCTAGTTTAATAGTTTCGCGGTGGATGCGAAAAGCACAAGACCGGTCTGAGTGGAGAGCCTTGGGGGAGGCCTGTGTCCAGCAGTGGACGTCTTTCGGCTGACATGATGATGATGATGATGACCTAATAGTTCTTGAAAATATTTTCAGAGAACTGAAACAATATCAAACAATAAATTACACAACTGTTTAAATACAATACCTACTCTTAACAAAAACACGGTGAACAAATGCTAATAAAATCCACAATCAAGTTAAAATATTCACTGCACGAAACAACACTAATTATTTCTTTATACTGCTATAAGTACAGGGAGCTCCGGTAACGAAGGCTTTCGCGTGGTCAATAGTTGTTCAGACACAATACCCCACCGCTTTTATACGGTCCGTAAGTTAGGCGTCTTCCTAAAAACATGTTTGAACTTGTAGTTCGTCTAACACAGACGCTGATTTATTCACCAACACCCAACATAATAAAACGCACAAGTAACAATCGCATCCGTTGTGACCATAAAACATAATAGGCGGCTCCCAATAAAACAATTAAACCGTTATAACAATGCACTCGGGTATACAAAACTTGTCGATACAGGCTTTTTTTAGGGTTCCGTACCAAAATGGTACAAAAGGAACCCTTATGGTGAGACTTCGTTGTCTGTCTGTCTGTCTGTCTGTATGTCACAGCAGGTTATCTCAGCAACTACAAATGCTATCAACTTGAAATTTTGCATAGTTGTACAACTTGCTTGCCCGCATCTATTTTTAGTAAAAAAAATATAAAATTAATTTTATTAATAATTGAAAAGGGGTCTAGAATGGGGGGTTGAAAAATGAATGTGGTTCGATTATAGCAAATGGGGTGTCATATGAAAGGTATTAATTTGCACATTTTAAAACTATTTTTTTGAATTTTTTTTGTGATGTACTTTTTGATTTATAGCCAAAAATTTACAAAAAATGACCGTTCCCCCCCCTTATCTCCAAAGTTTATTAATCAAAAAATCTGAAAAAAATCCTGACATATTACTTATATTTTATGGGAAAAATAAAATGAAGTGTTCATTATTTACAGTTTTTGAGAAATAACAAAAAAACTAAGAAAATCTGTATTAAAATTTAGGCTAGTCAAAATGGACCTTATTGCCTGGAAAATAAAGCTCATAACAAAATGAGTATTTTCTTTTGCGGTTACCAAGCATATTATCTTCAATACGGAACCCTCGGTGCGCGAGTCCGACTCGCACTTGACCGGTTTTTTTTATTAATATACCTACTCTTTAGCACTTTGAATCAAGTCAATTTACATGCTTCGTTTTAGTTTTACACACTAGTGTGTAACAATAAAATTAAAATGTATGTGAAGGTGAACCCCATATACATACTAGATAGATAATGTTATAGCTAATGTTAATCGCAGATACATACTCGTAGATAAATACCCGTACCTAAGTTCGATTGCATTAAACCACTTTATTTTTAACAAGCTAAGTGTAGATAATTCATTTAGAAATAGCTTTATGCAATATATGGTTTTTATCCCATACCCCATTCCCCATTCCCACCCCCTTTTTTCTAACCCCGCGGATAAATAACCGGAGGAATGAACTTCTCCTCCGGCCTTTCAGCACTGGCTGGGGTAGTATCCGCGGGAGTTTATAACTTCATTCACAACAAGGGGCATTGGTGTTTTTAGCCGGTGCGAGCCCGGCAGTACCTGGGCCCTCCATTCCCAGGTCTCCGGAAGGAATTTTCATCTCTGCCCCTTTTAAATGTAAATTTCAATATCCTGAATTTTTTTGAAAACTGGGAGATAAAAGTTCAGAGGACAGGAGGATTGTTTAATGTACTTTGTATACGTTTATACAATTTTATAAAAGAAAAAATAAATCTGTCCTTCTGCAATGGTTTCCTAGTGTCACTGTTAAATGTGAAAAAAAAAGAAATTAATTAAATTTGGACCGTTAACTCGATATTATATTGGTACACTCGTATTTTCCCGTGTTATTTCTGTTTTAACATATCATTATATTATTTAATGCATCAGTAGTGCGGTATCGGTACATCTTCCTTTATAATTCTAATGCCGTCTTAGCGCGTGGAGTCTACTGTTCCTCAAAAAAAAATAAAAAAAATACTAGCGCAATATCATAGTTTTGGGTATGGTCACCCTATTCTCAATAATCATCCATATACATGGGCATGGCATATCAGGTCGCACATTCTGGTGCTAACTGTTACAGAGTTAGAATCACAAATACATTAAGACTATAAGTCTCCAAATACCTAATTTCACAGAGGACTACGGTTGGTCTCACCATGATCAAGACAGGACTAGTGTTCTAACTTTTCGATGAGAAGAATGTACCGTACCATTCCAATTTTCTGCATTCGAAAGTCTACAAGTGATATTTCATAAATTCAATTAATATTTTGGAGTTAATATTCTCCTTTTCTCTATCTATTCATGATAATTAATATTGTTAAACATTAATTCAATTTTACCATGACAACATCGTTATGTGGTATCAAATTGCATTCACTTTATAATGTTAATTCTCTAATTGTCGGCGATTACGCTCGACCTACTTGTAAAATTTGCTTAGTACGCGCGCCGGATATTGCAACTATTGCGCAATCCACGCAACTTGTTTACGACTCAATGATTATTATAAGTGACACTGGAATTTATAATTTATGATTTTAGACATAAATATTGTTATGGAATTTTTTGATAGTAAAATATTTAAACTGATTGAATTTTAGCGTCAACCTCTAGATAATTAGAAAATTTAGAATTTGGAAAAACACAAAATTATACATGATACGTAAAAAAGAGACAAAAAAATACGTCACAGTTGTGATCTGACGGTGCTGCCATCCTCGCCTTGGTCCTGGTGGTTGTGGCTGGTCGTGCCGCATCTCGGAGCAATCCTCGCATTCGGCCGCCTGCATGCCGCGCTGGTCCGTGGTGATCGTCGGCATGGTGGATGATACGGCAACAGGGGCCCTACTTTGAAAATCGAAGTTCGAAGTTACGTTAGCTCCATCCCTGTCATACGTCATTCGAGACTAAATCGAGAGAAAGGGATGGAGCTAACGTAACTTCGAACTTCGATTTTCAAAGTAAGGCCTCAGGACTGCTGCTGCTCCTCTCGATGACGGGCCGGAATAACCCTGGACTCCTCTTGATGGGCCGGGATAACCCTGGACTCCTCTTGATTTGCGAGCCGGGAAACCCTGAACAACGCTCTTCTATCTTCTTTATTGTTGTTAGTCTATATTTTCTTCATTTTCAAAGTTCTTCATGAATTTTCTTCAAATATAATTATTTTCATTTTTATGGTGGAGTTCTTCTTTAGATAAATCTAAAAGTTTATTATTGTGATATTTTCAGTATTAAATTACTAAATTCTTTTTTTTCGCTGCTTTGTAGGAAACTTCATTTTCCTCGGTCCTCTTGTTTGGTTCTATGGGTCGCAAAGAGATATCGAGGCTTCGTATGTGGTTCTTCGGTTCTTCTTTCTGCTCATTTCTTCTTGTTCGTATCTTGCAACGGGTTTTCTTGATTTCTAATTTTGTTCAGAGATTCTTCTTTGGTTCGCGTGGCAGGGTCGCCATTTAATAACAGGATCTTGTTGGGACTCCTGAGGGCAGCGTGAGGGTGTAGGAGGAAGTAATACCACTCGTTGTGTATGATCGAAGACACTCTTTTTTCGTCGGTGATAGTATTTATACATGTTAGGTTGACGCTGAAACAAGCAAAATGCGTTTATGTTACAGTAAACTATTGTGTTACTGTACAACACTGAAAGTGGCCAATTGCCATACTTCAGTAATTTCAATTAAGTAAAGGTTAGGACTTAAGCTAGATTGAAATCAGCTCTTAGCTTAGGTTAAGCTCATGTAAAGTTAGGCGATCCTTAATAACAGTTGACCATGGGGTGTTTAATTTTAAAACCACACGTATCTTCTTCGTTGCTTGATTCAACTTTATTTTCTTGAAAGTATTAAAAACAGTAGGTACGTTAAGTAAGATTAGGTTGTATAATGTTAGGTTAACTTCAGCCAGCTAGGTTAGGTAAGTATTTAAAACAATAGGTATGTTAAGTTAGATTAGGTTATTATAACGTTAGGTTAACTTCAGCGAGCTAGGTTAGGTTAGGTTAGAACTGTAACCCTTAAAAAACAGAAATTAAACAGAAACAAGGGTTACTAGCCAGTCTTATTCTGACTCTACTCCTGCAGAAACGTCACAAACGTTGTGAGGGGACCAATATGCGCCATCGCCGTACCTTGCCTATATTCAATGCTCATATTGAACTCTTGCGTTTGTCCCCACCAATGGGCAACCCGCGGAATCATATCTTTCTTCTGAAAAGTGGCACGTAGGGAATTGAGTCGGTAATGACTTTGAAAGAAGTGCCGACAAGGTAAACCCGAAACTTCTGTAGGGCTGCTACAACAGCGAGTGTCTCTTAATCAAAAGAAGAGAAGTTTTGCTCTTTGGGGGTTGTTTGCCGACTGTAGTAGACTACAGGTCTGAGCACATTATTGCCATCGCGTTGTAACAGGATCGCAGCTAGTCCTAGCTTACATGCATCTGTGAGCAGTTCGGTCTGAGCCTGTGGATTATAGAGAGCTAGAGTGGGTTATGTGATTAATTTCACTTTGAGGGATTTAAAAGCCGTGTCTTAGTCTGTATTCCAGTGTTTTGCATATTTCCGAGCTTATCCAGAGAATCGTTACGCCCTAACGACTTTAATGCGCTAAGTAAGAGGTTAAAGTTGTTATCATTAGCAGAAATATTACACTCACGTTTATCTTCAACTGAAACGCTCGCGCAGTTTTGTGCTGTACCCGGCGCAGGACCCGCATGGCTGCGCGACCGGTGAACAGATCGGATCCTGGATGATGGCTCGACTGGCTGCGCGACCGTCGACTCGCCCGGCTGCGTGGCCGACAATTCGCCCGGTTGGGCGACCGACGACTAGCTCGGCTACGTGGCCGACGACTCGCCTGGCTGGGCAACCGACGACTTGCCCAGCTGCGTGGCCGACGACTCGCCCGGCTGCGTGGTCGACGACTAGCCCGGCTGGGCGACTGACGACTCGCCCTGCTGAGCGACCAACGACTCGCCCGGCTGCGTGGCCGACGACTCGCCCGGCTGAGCGACCGACGACTCACCCGAATGCGTGGCTGACGACTCGCCCGGCTGCGTGGCCGACGACTCGTCTAGCTGCGTGGCCGACGACTCGCTCGGCTGGGCGACCGACCACTCGACCGTCTGGCGCGGCTGAGTTGTCGCGATGCTCTGCGAGAAGCTGAACGTCGCTCGTTCACGGTGGGACTCGACGGCGTGTACAACCTCGACATTCCAGACTCAACTTCCACTGGAATTTAACCAAAATTATCGCACAGTTTATAGTTGATTAGAGACAGAACAAAGAGCTGCATAATGATGTAAGCGTAAAAGTAACTATTTCTCCAAGACATTATTTCATTAAATTTAAGACTAGTAAATCTTATTTAGACAAAGCTTGTTCACATGTATATACATACATATTTATTTCATAAATATTATTTGTATAACGATCATATGTAAAAAAGAAAAGAAGGCAAGAGCGAGAAAAAAAATTATTTTGACCTTAACTGGACTCGAACCAGTGTTACAGTCGTAATCCATTATGATTTCCATAAAAAAACAAGCAACACAATCCTGATTCGGTTATATTCTCCCGCCGTGGACAAACATTAACTATTTTAAAATATTTCGGTTCATATCGCACTTCTGAAATTTTATAAACCCCAAACCTTTTCAATCGAACTTTACTAAAATAAGACTGTGCCGGTAGGCACGTTTCGTAATTGTTATCGATTCACGTATTGATGAATTGCATTTAGATTAGACATTATCTGTACGTGTATCTAGCGCGCATTATTTAGTACTGTAGTAAGTTAACATTGTATATACAGGGTGGAAAAATAAGTCGGGCCCTGGAGGGAAACTACCTTAAATCCTTAAGTTGGCTCATTTTACTTAACCTCGTGAGGCCCAACGTCCTATTTTTAGGACTGAGAATTGTAGTTCTTGCGGCCCAAGTTAATGTTCAAATTTATCAATTAGCGGCCCAGAGTCCTAAAATAAGGACATTCACTTCGAACACATACCGTTCTTAAAAAAATGCGTGAAACGGAATTTTACCTTTTTAAATATGTCGGAGCTGAACGCAGCCAAATACTCAGCTGTCAATTTTGACGTTTAGAACACAAAAATCTGTCACTTGGCACGTGGATTTCGGAAAAAATGGCGACCTCGCGGAATCGACGTAAGTAAATCGGTTTTTTTCTGTTAAATCTTGAATCATATTAACGCAAATTTTATTCCAAATAATTACTTAAGTGTTAGGCTATATGGGTGTCTAAATCTTTCTCTTTATCATAAATAAATTGAAGTAGGAGATGCATGCAAAGTTTTATGTCCTAAAAATAGGTTGCTGGGATGTTATTGTAATAGTTGGTCGCGTAGGTTTTGTCATAATTTTGGGACATTGGGCGTTTACTTTATATGTTCTATTTTACAGCATTGAGGGATGAAGATTTAGAAAAATATTTAAACCTGAACGAATCCGACTTAGAGTGCAGTGACTTTGATGATGATATATTCGATGCGGATTTTCTACCTCTAAGTAATGAGCATGCTCGTGAAGAATCCTCATCTTCGTCGTCTGCAGATGAAAATGAACTAGTCGCTCTAGAGTTTCCGACCGTTACGACATCACAAGCCAGATCCACAGAATCGCAAATTTCTCGTCGCAGTCGTGGAAATTCAAGAACTCGAAGCAGCTCACGTGGCCGTGGTCGCGGTCGAGGACGAAGTCAAGGTCGAGGGAGGTCATCGCGTGGAAGAAGTGCACAAAGCTTGACAGAAGAGTCGACTTCTGTTTCTACTTCTGGTGACCAAGAAAACGGAGACCTTGATAATCAAGAATTGCCAGCTAGTGAGTGGACAGAAGGAGAATTTATTCCCAACTTGATTCCATTTACAGAGCCAGCATATTTACCAATAAATAACGAATATTCGTTTGAGAAATATGATTACTTACGTCAATATATCAATGACGAGATCATGCAAACTATTGTTGACAAATCCAACGAGATGTATCTGGCAAGAAATGGCCGGGAACTAAATTCGACTTTTGCAGAGTGGAACATCTACCTAGCAATTACATTAGCTATGTCATGCGTTAGCTATCCAAAACTGAGAATGTATTGGGATACAAGTTTCCGAGTGCCACTTATAGCCGACAATATGTCTAGAAACAGATTTTTTATATTAAGAAATGCCCTGAAAGTTGTCAACGACTATGACATTCCTGACGAAGATCAAAAGAATGACAGGCTCTGGAAAGTACGCCCTCTATTGAATGAAATACTAAAAGGATGTCGAACAATCCCAAAATCACGTAAAATTTCAATTGATGAGATGATAATCCCTTTCACTGGATCTTGTGGCATGAAACAGTATTGCCCTGGGAAACCTAACCCAGTTGGATTGAAAGCTTTCGTTCTTGCCAATCCTGATGGAATAGTTTGTGATTTTCATATATACCAGGGAGCTAGCACGTACCCTTCTTATGCTGATACAGTATTTGGACTGGGTGAGAAGGCAGTACTCAGTTTGACTGAAACACTGATACCAGGCCATATTATATATTGCGATAGATACTTCACCAGTGAAAAGTTAATCTTAGAACTACAAAGAAGACAGTTGATGTGTGCTGGTACCGTAATGAAAAATAGAATCCCTAAAACCGCAAAACCCAGGATTATAGACGACAAGGATCTTAAAAAGTCAAGCAGAGGCGAATGGCAAGTCTTGGTAAACAAAGAAAAAGGTTACGCTATTACTAAATGGCTGGACAACAAACCTGTCTCCTTTATGTCAAATGCTCATGCTGCACAAACAACAGACACGTGCCGGAGATGGTGCAAACAGAAGAAAGTCTATGTAAACGTTTCAAGACCCGAAGTTGTCAAGGAGTACAATGCAAATATGGGGGGAGTGGACCTGGCCGATCGTTTGTTGGCTGTGTGCCCTAATAGATATCGAACTGCAAAATGGACTTCTCGATTCATAGCACATATGATTGATTTGGCAGTAGTAAACTCCTGGTTGCAATACAAAAACGATCAACTGCGTAAAAATGTCCCAAAAAACAAGATCCAGCAACTTCGGAGTTTCAAAATGGAGATCGCAGAAATTATAATACAAGCAAGCGTACTTAAGGAAACTGAACTGAGCCAGAGTTCTGAAGAGGAACAACCGCTTCCAAAACGCACTAAGGCAACTGTGCAACTGCCAACTCAAACATTTAGAACACATAGTGCACTTCATTTGCCATCAGCTGGTGAAGTACAAAACAGATGTAGGAGGCCTGAGTGCAATAAAAAAAGTACAATCGTCTGTATAAGATGTCAGGTAGCTTTGTGCCTTACTAAGGATAGAAATTGTTTTTACTTATTTCATTCTACAATTTAATTTTTTTATTTGCCCTGTATTTTTTTAAAGGTTTTCAATGGTTAGCAACTTCATTGAGGATAAGCAAGTTGTAATTCTTTTTTTGTTATTGTTTTAAATGTTTAACAGCTTTATTGGGAATACCTAAGGTAGTTGTATAAATTTTTCTATTTTGATTTTTATAGTAAAATGAGTGATTTATAACTGATTATGAAACCTGATCTCATGGTAATCAAAGACTTAGTAACAATACATGAATATTAATGAATAGTATAAGGATAGTTTGTAAAAGACAGATTCTTAAGACTTTTATAATATTTTAGAATAAACATTTTTTGTTGATATTTGTAAGACTTACATATTTTTCTAATAAAAACTTATAAACAAAGCAATTGTCTCTAATTTTATTTATTTTATTAACCTGTTTATTCGAACGGATAACAAAATAGTGGTATAAAACCATTGAATAACCATTAAAACTAATATAATTCTTTCATGAAATTAAGACCCAACAACCTAAAAAAAGGACACGCTTTTTTTAAAAATTATGCTTGTATTTTGCTGATAGTACTTGCCCTTACAATAACTAATATGACTTTTGCCTGGAATATGTCATTTAAATATGTTTATAGCAACTCAAAGTTCTGGGCTTCAAGTATATGTGCCTTAAATTAGGACACTGGGTCATTATCACAAACGTCCTAAAAATAGCTTGGGCCTCACGAGGTTAAAGGAGACATTCTTTTATTTTTGAAAAGAAACAAAACTGCATTCAAAGATTTTCTAAAATCGTTTGTCTCACCCAGGAATCGAACCAGCTAAAAATTGAAAAAATAAACACTCCCTATAATTACTGGTAGTTTTCACGATCTTTTTTATTTCTAAGACCAAATGTTTATTAGAAAGATTTTACCCTGAACAATAACCCTATCGATTAGTAGAATAAAAAAGCCAGCTCTTATTTTTTTAATTTTTAGCTTGTTCGATTCCCGGGCGAGGCAAGCGAGTTTTAGAAAATCTTTGAATGCAGTTTTGTTTCTTTGTTAAAATAAAGGAATGTCTCTTTTAAGTAAAATGAGCCAACTTAAGGATTTAAAGTAGTTTCCCTTCAGGGCCCGACTTATTTTTCCACACTGTATACGCATGTGTAATTGTAATTAAATTAGATTGTTACTGACTGACAAAGTGGTTACTCTCTCACCCCCACCAACATGGATATTTCCGGTAAAGTGGTGACCCCGACAAAGAACACCATCGTTACTCTGCCTGATTAAGGAGCATTTCCGCCGGAACCATTACGCTGCTGCTCGTCAATGAGAAGAGCAAGCAGGATGACACAAGACCAGCAGCTCCGGGAATTACTGCGGATCTCATCGATTGGAACTGGAATCTCCACTATATACCGCATTCCGAAGTACTGGAAACCCAGGCTCTATAGTGATTTTCAAATATTGAAGATATTCTGCTTAGTTGAAAATAGAAATCGGGAACATGCCACCGGGAACGAGATTATTATAAAGGAAAGTACGCCGCGCGGCCGGCTAAAGGCACCTACCGCTACAATTTTGGATCGGCACCGAGTCATTGACATATCATCAAAGATATCAGTAATCGGAACCCCAACATCGACCCAGTTACGTTAAAAGTAATCAGCAATTTCGAGCAGAAAAATGTGCATTTCAGCACGGCCACGATTAATGTCGTCGCAGCACTCAGCGTGCACGGCAAAACTCATCAAGGTCAAGTTCGAGAGGAAGCTACATATATAGCAATTGCAAAATATTATGGTATTTATTATTTTGTTTTGTAAATATTTATTTGGTTGACAGTGTAATAGTATCGATTTAAGAAGTTTTTTTTACCTTCGCGCAAGACCGTGAAGATGTTTAATCTCTCAAATGCGAATTAATTCTTAGGTTCGGTCAATGAGCCAAGAATTTCGCCAAAGGAGAGAAGAAGTTTTGTGCCTTCATGCAACGGCCATGAAGATGTATGTGTACCTCTAACTAATGCGAATTTATTTCTTAGGTTATCAGACAATGAGCCATGAAATCCGCTTACTGAGGAAATACTTGCTACTCCACGCCAATTACCGACAAAGAGTCGATGAATTTTTTTGGGGTAAATTATTATTTTAATGAGACGTATTGCCCATAGCGGCACACTTTACACAGTCATACCATCGTAAATATTTAATTAGGAACTTACTGTGCTGGAGAATACTTTTTAATTTTTATTTATTTTCTGTTGGGGGGAGTACTGTGCCGGTAGGCACGTTTCGTAATTGTTATCGTTTCACGTATTGATGAATTGCATTTAGATTAGACATTATCTGTACGTGTATCTAGCGCGCATTATTTAGTACTGTAGTAAGTTAACGTTGTATATATACGCATGTGTAATTGTAATTAAATTAGATTGTTACTGACTGACAAAGTGGTTACTCTCTCACCCCCACCAACATGGATATCTCCGGTAAAAAGACTATAAATATTATATTTAAACTTTATCGGGTAAATCAACCTCCATTGCAAAGGTATAGGGCTTGGCCGATTGTATTAGGTTTAGCACGCAAGGGGTTTAAACCTGCGGGAGGTGAGCCTTTCCCAACCAAATAGTGGATTTAGCTTTTTACCACGATATCTTAGAATCGTTTTTAATCTAAAATTGCCGCACGATATTAAGCTAGTTGACGTTAGGCTCACTCACACCAGGTTTAAGAAAGGCAGAAGGTATATATGAAATAAACAGTAAACAAATAATTGGTACTCACTTTTTAATTTGGCAAACCCTTACACTTACAACACTTTCAGCTCTTTCACCCTTCGACGATCAAAAATGAATTGACGGGGTTGGCGTTATGATGGCTATTTAAGTCGACCGCTAACTGTCAAAGTAATGGCGCCAACCGGAAAGTCATTTTTGGTTGTGAAGATAACAAATTAAAATGTAACTTTTAAAACCACATAAACACACATTAATTAATTATGCAGTTGCTAACAATAATATAAACCAAAATATTGTTTCCATCAAACATTGAAAACTTTGATTTACAATTGTTTAATTAAATTAGTAAGTTGTGTGACCAAAACATATCAACAGTTGTGTGTGTACTCGTAAGAAAACCCTTAATGCGCAAGTCAAACTCGCACTTATCCGGTTATTACAAGACGTCATAATTATACATACATACATTAAATCACGCCCGTTTCCCAGAGGGGTAGGCAGAGACCACTTCTTTCCACCTGCTACGATCCTGACAAATCTCTTCGCTTCTTCCACATTCATACATCGAGTCATGCACGCACGTTGGTTTCGGGTACTTAAGATTCGGCCCTCTTCCAGTATTTCTCCGATTTGATTTGAAAAAGTACATCTAGGGTGGCCCCTTCTGACCTTTCCACTCACTTTATATATGTTTATATATAATATAAGATATATATATATAATAATTATAGTACAGGATAAAACTACAAATAACTGAAATCAGTGCAATCGTTTTGATCGTATTGATGCATCACATCACGTGCAGTGACGCACTTCTTTTGTAATTCGTATAGGTAGTTCAAAAACTACTCTACGGATTGTCAAGTTTTTTTTTGTAGTTAATATTATCAGGTTTTACTAAAATTATACAGTATGTGACAATAATCAAGGGTAAGTATTTAGTTTTTATTTTCATTAGAATGAAAAAAACGATTGGAAAATGTACAATTTTCGTAATAATCGGCCGCCATCTTTAAATTCTTAATCGGTTATTTTTTGTCAATAAGAAGAGCTGTCAATACAAATTGATTGACACCCCAATCACTAAAATCGGGGCAGCCATTTTGATGAATGTATGATGCATCACATCACGTACAGTGACGGCTTTCAAAACCACGCGTTTGTTTTGTAATTCGTGTAGTTCAAAAACTACTCGACGGGTTGTGAAGTTTTTATTTTATTTTGTAGATTATATTATTAGTTTATTTATATTTAGTTATTTTCATTTCAACGAAAAAAAATGAGGAAAATTTCAGAATTTTCTCAATATTTGGCCGCCATCTTTAATTTATAAAATGGTATTTTTTTGCTGTACATTCTGTTTATAGTCTTATTATATCTAATTTTGAAAGCCAATTTCTGGCATTCGGCGTAAGCGCGCACAATTCTCCAATTCCTCCCGCAAAGCGTCTTGATTAAGGTGTCAATACAAATCGATAGACACATTAATGACCAAAATCGGTGCAGCCGTTTTGTTTCTATATTTTTTTTAAATTACGCAGCCGATATTTTGGAAATTGTCCGCCATCTTGAATTCCAGTGAATAAAATTTGTGGTTCCTCGGATGAAATCATTCATATTGGTCCCTAGTATCACTGGGCAAAGCGGCGTGCTTTCTGCATAAAAGAGGTTCTTTTTGCTAAGCCCTATAACCATAGGGGCATTTCGCCTGTTCGCGTCCACTTGATGGAGTTGGTGAGTGTGAGACAAAAAAATTTAGTTGTGAAATATTATTTTTTAAATGAAAGGTGTCTGTCACGTATTCCTTACATCTTTTAAGTTTACTGAACACTTAAGGACAAAACATATCATATTTTATTTTATAAACTGACCAATATTTGGAACAGGCGAACTTGCACTAAGTACCTATGATAATTGCAAAATTGTTGTTGGAAATATGAGTCTTAAATGATTAGGTTATTATTACCTTAAATAAATTATTTATTGCGTTAGAGATATTTTAATAAAATGTTTGCGTGTAAGCAGGTACTGAACATTATTTATATAGAATTGGTACAAAAGGCGATTTCTCTTTAGGGTTATTTAGTAGGGTTTAATAAGGTATGCCAAAAACTAATTTGTATCTACTCTCGCAGACTTTCTACAAAATTTCATATTAGAACATGGCATGTGCATGGCATTACAGCAGTGTAGGGGAGAGGGGGGCAGCTATCACTGGAGGCAGCTTAGAACAAATGCGTTCAAAGACGTATTTTTAGTGCGATTATGGTCCTAATCCATTTTTTGGGCTCGCAACACTGACCCACACAACTGTCACTAGACAGATTTGACGTTTGACAGAACATTAACGAACCTGTAGCATATTTTGATTTCGATGTCATCCGTTACCGGTTTTGCTCCCCGTGTCTAAGGATTTTCAGGCTGTATTTGAAGGAAGCGGTAAGTGAAACTTAATTTATTCGATAGTACAATCTATTAGCTTTAGGGCCTGTTTCACAATCGACAAGTAAATTTATGTGCCAGTTAAAGTTAGCTCTTTCCTTGTCTATGTTCAAATGTAAGAAAAGGAAAGGGCTAAATTTATGTGTCAGATATGCTTTACTTGATGATTGTGAAACAGGCCCTTAGTGACGAAGAATAATCAATCAGAATTTGCTATTGTTTTGGAAGATATCGATGTTTATTTTTTTAAATCGGTATTGGGGTAGTTTTGAAAAAAATATAGGAGGCAGTTTTGATTAGCAGTCCGTTCGAAACTACCCCGGCCATAAGAAATGTTCATATCTGCCCCGATATAAACTGACATGTAGGTGTTTTAATATTAAATTTATATCTTGTATCTAAGTCTTCAAATTAAAAAGTTATTTAGAGTGACGTTGACTGACACATGTCAAATGTCAGATGGTGTTTTCGCTCCAAAATTACTGGTATTCTCTCTTTGTAATTTCTTAAATAAAATTACTTTTTCTATGTAAAATCTTTGTTTTCATACATAAAACATGGCGCACTAGGTATTTTAAGAATCTACGCATAGTACGCATTTGGAATGTGAAAGTGTTCAATGCAAGTTCATAATTTTTTTAGTGTAAGTGATGGAGGCTAACCCAGTTAAACTTCCACCAAATTTTGATATGCATGCCCCCAATTGTGCCGCAGAATGGAAGTTTTGGAAGTTCATGTTCGAAGACTACTTGGTGAGCATAGCCCAGGAACAGGCAAGTGATAAAGTCAAACTATCCCTGCTTAGAAATATGATGGGACCAGAAAGTACGAAAATTATTCTCACTCTAAAATTGACAAAAGAAGAATTCCAACGTTACGAGAAGGTCACAGCAGCAATAGAAAAGTATGTAAACCCTAAATGCAATGATGTCTTCGAAAGATTCAAGTTTAATGAAAGGAGAAAGGCACCTGAAGAATCTTTTGAGAATTTTTATACGAGCCTAAGGCAATTGCTTAGTACCTGCAACTACACTAATACCAGTACGGAAAGTCTAGAGGATCAGCTCCTAAGAGATAGAATAGTACAAGGAACTACGGATAAGGCTCTTCAGGAAAATTTGCTGCGCAGAGAAGGTTTAACATTAGACAAAGTTGCGGACATTTGTAGAGCAAGTGAAGTGAGCCGTTCACAAGTGAAGGTTATGAATCCGACTGTCGAAATTGATGCAGCAAAGTACACAAATGTCAAGAAAAATGAGCTATTTAATTGCCGTCGTTGCCAAAAACGTCATGGGCCTAGGGCATGTCCTGCCTTTGGAAAAAAATGTACTAAGTGTGGCATATTAAATCATTTTGCCGTCAGTTGCAAAGTGAGAAATCCCAAAGTACAGGAGGTAACGAGGCAAAAGTTTCTGAGTCTGAGTCCTGTGAGAGTTTATATTGTGGAGCAGTTAAGTCGAGTGTTGAGAAAAAGCTTAATAATTGGTATGAAAATATTTAGATTGGAGGCCAAATAATAAAATGCAAGTTGGACACTGGTGCGGAAGTAAGCATTATGCCCAAAAATATATTTGGTAAAATTAACAAAAGATTAAATGTGAATTTACAGAACACTGATTTGAAACTGGAGTCTTTCGCTGGAAATAAAATAAAGCCCTTGGGGATTGTTAATTTATGCTGCAAATATAAGGAAAAGGAATGTTATGAAAATGTTGTAGTTGTGAGCTGCGCTACAATGTTACTGGGACTCCCTGGGTGTGTATCACTTGATTTGGTAAAACGTGTTCATGCAGTGGAGATTGATAAGAATAACAAAGAAAATTTTATTCATCAAAATTTGGAAGTGTTTGAAGGTATTGGTAGAATGCCACGAAGGGTAGAAATCCCTACTAAATGTGTAGATGAACAAATTTGTCATCCATCACCACGGTTGCCAAACTGTTTGATGGATCCCTTAAAAATTGAATTGACAAGGTTAGTAGAAAGAAATGCAATTGTTAAAGTGGAAAATATAAATGAAAATGCGAGTGTCAATCGAATTGTTATAGTAGAAAAACCAAATGGTAAAGTCAGACTATGTCTAGATCCTTCTGATTTAAATAAACAGTTAACTGGCAACATTAAGGAAATAAAAAAACAAAAAAACTATAGTCTATGGGACGTTTTGCTATGCCAATGAAAATAAAGTTACGTAACAAAACTAACAATATTAACAAAAATGGCAGTCTTAAAAGAAATAAAATTAATGTTTTGTTGGTTTTACATTAGTATAAACTACACCACTGTGTAAAATAACAAACAAGCAGCCTACAAATGACATTTACAACTTTGTTTTACAATGTCGTACCGTACTTGTGAAAAATTTCGCCCATCTAATTCACATGATCAGTTGCTGCCACATAAAATACCTGTTCTAAGATTTGCTAAAGTTGGTACAGATATTTTAGAATTCTCAGGAAAAAACTTTTTGGTCATTGTTGATTATTTTTCGCATTGGTTAGAGATAAGGCCTCTTAATGATAAAACTTCCAAGTCTGTGTTTGATGCTTTTCAGGAAGTTTTTACTAGGTTTGGTTACCCTGAAGAAATTATAGCAGATAATAACCCATTTAATTCCTATGAGTGTCATCAATATTACAAATCTAAAGATATAAAGTTGATAACAAGTAGTCCCCATTATCCAAGAAGTAATGGTATGACAGAAAAGGCTGTACATATCAGTAAAATGTTATTGAAGAAAACTAATGAGGACAAAGTAGATTATAGATATTATTTGTTAAGTTACCCCATTGTCAAATTTAGAGGCTTCTCCTTCTCAAATTTTAAACAGCAGACGAGTTCGGACTCTGATTCCCACCAATGAAAAATTATTACAGCCAAAAGTTGAAAGGAATATTTACAAATTATTGGTATTAAAACAAACACTTAAAAATAATCATTCTGTAAACAAGAAAAAGGAAGTGAAATATGATGTTGGTGATAAAATAGTTGGTAAAACAGACAAAGAAAATGTTTGGAAAAAAGGAAAAGTAGTTGGCAAGTGTAAAGAACCAAGATCATATTTCGTTCAGAAAGAAGGGGAGAGTAAAGTAATAAGAAGAAATTTTAAACATTTAAAAAAGTCTTACAGTAAGGATAATATGATTAGTTTTAATGAAAAATTTGATTTTGATTATGAGTGTTCAGTATCAGGCTCACAACATCATGAAAATGTTTCTAAGACGTTAGATGATGATGATAGAACGGTGTGGGAAGATAGTTCTAGTTATGTAAATGATTATTCTGTTAATGATAATATGAATGTTGTGGAAGGTAATAGTAATAATTTTAAAACTACTCGTAGCGGTAGGATTGTCAAGCCTAGACAAATTTTAGATCTGTAAAAGTCTCGAGGGGAAGGTGTTTTATATTAAATTTATATCTTGTATCTAAGTCTTCAAATTAAAAAGTTATTTAGAGTGACGTTGACTGACAGATGTCAAATGTCAGATGGTGTTTCGCTCCAAAATTACTGGTATTCTCTCTTTGTATTTTCTTAAATAAAATTACTTTTTTTATGTAAAATCTTTGTTTTCATACATAAAACAGTAGGTACGTTAACTAAAATAATATCTTAGTTATTTTAGTAAACGCTCATAATGCAATTAACTGAATTGATTCGTTTTGCACTTATTACGTTTAGTCTTGTTTGTTATAATATTTATAACAAATATTTATCTACAATATTACTATCTATAAATTTAATTCGTGTAGGTACTATGAATAATTAAATCGTTTCAATTTATTGTTTTATTTGTTTGCAGGTAAAAATGGTAAGGAATTACAAAAAAAGAGAATCCGAATTAAACGAAGAGGATGTAACTAAGACTGTACGTGATGTGTTTAATGGCACCATGAAACTTAGACAGGCTGCTGTTGGGTATAATATAAGACCAAGTACTTTTGCACTACCGAATAAAGAAACTTAAAGTGGGGTCAAAGCTCAAATCAGTGAATTTCACAACAAAATACACTGTCTCACAAGTTTTTACTAAAGATGAAGAAAAAATGCTTAAAGAATATGCAATTAAACGTTCAAAGATGAATTGTGGGTTGACATATAATTTTTTTAGGTTACTGGCATTGGAATACGCTACGGCGCTAGGAAATTGTCCAGAAAAGTGGACAGCAAATAAAGAAGCTGGGGTAGAATGGTTGAAGGGCTTCATGAAGCGTCACAAAGACCTTTCGCTTCGAAAACCTGAAAATACAAGTTTGTCACGGTCTACAAGCTTCAACAAACATATTAAATGTCATGAAGTTTTATGACAATTACGAACACGTTCTTAAAAAATATAAATTTACACCTGACAGAATTTTTAACCTTGACGAAACAAATATAATGACAGTAGTACAAGCACCGAATGTTATCGCTCGAACAGGTACAAAGCAAGTGGGACAGCTGAACGCGGACAACTAATTACCATGTGTGGAATAGGAAATGCGATAGGAAACTGCCTCCTGTACTGACCCCCCCCAAAAATAAAACAATTTCAAATTTATATATTTTATCTTTAACTTTAACTTAATACTTGTTACTACTTCTTGTTAATACTTCTCAATTTTCTATCAATTTGGCCTCATGATCGTCTAATGTCTAAGAACCCTACTTTGTGAACCGAACAGATTATGAAGTTCCTAATTACTCCTTCCTACTGATAACTATTAGAGAATACCATTAAACTTGCCAGCTAACATCTATAAGTTGTTAAATCAAACCTAAAAGTATTAACTATTCAGTAAAGAATTATATTAATAAAATTCCTAATTGAAATAAGGTTCAAATTATTATAATAGTCTACTGGAAAGGATTAATTAACCTAACTTTGTATTATTAACCAAGGAACAGAGTTATAGCTAGCATGAATATAGAAGTCTTATCATAAACTATAATCATTCTTCTGTTGAAACATAATATCTATTAAGCAACTTAGAATATTACTTGAAGCTTCAGATATTAACTATATAACTAAGAACAAACTCTTGGTTTAATTCAAATATCTTACTAGATAACCTTTCATAAAATGGCAATAATATATTAGCGGTTAAGGAACGGCCCCATCACCCACCGTACCGCTGCTCTTCAACCATAACCTCAGAGCCCGCCCACTAATATATCTTTTATTATTTAGTATAACACATTATTCTATTAGTGTTAAATTTAGTAGACTAATTCTAGTCAATTAGGTAAACTTGATTCTACTAGTTTCTCCAAAAGGATCCTTTGAGAAGAGAGACCGAGACAAACTCAAAGGATTAAACTCTTTAATTCAGTTATTCATTTTACTTTTCAACACAAAATAATATATTAGAACAATATAATATCAATGCTTAATTTTAGGCTTTATGCTTATTTCTTAGCCTGTTACTTCTTACTTATAGAATTAAATTTAATATGCCTATGACAAACTTTGTGTGTCTTTCTCTATAATTGGTAGTCATAACTACCAAACTATTTAGTAGTATACCTACTGTAATTATCATGTAACCCTACTAAGCGGGTTCTACAACCTTTTATTCTCTGGATTGTAGTATGAATTATTGAATCACTATAATTCAATTTCAGTACTATATCCCTAGTACATAAACTGTTTAGTTTAAAATTTAATAAAATAATGAATTATTGTTACCTCACCATTCATAATTTAGTCTGAGACACTATTGTGTAAATTTTACATATACCATCTACTTCACTGAAGTTACCAACACAAAACTATATCTAAAACTAATTAGCCCTAGTAAGTAGCCCTATAATTGATTTAGTGCGCTTTCAGATATCCTGTTTCAACACTTAATTTAACTAAATTAGTAGCCCTTTGGTTTTATCACTAAATAACTTTTTTTTAATAACCTTAATATTCTCACAAAGGTAGTGTGTTCTTGAACCACATAGTGTATATTTAACACTAGGGTTCCTTCAGACAACAACTAAGCATATGTGTAAGTACAGTGACCACTGATTGTCCTTGGACAGAGACAGTAAGCCGTAGCTAGGTATGTACCGTACATCTATAGCTGTTAAAGGTGTATTGAAAGGACAGACCAACTCGTAAGTATCACTTTGAATTTTACCTATACAAAAGGACTACGTTAACCTAGATTTATTTGCTTTACCTGATGTTTAAAGATAATGTATAGCTTATAATGATGACAATTTAATTCTTACAACTAGAACCTCTTCGGAATAATATCTAAATATGATAAACCTAGCTTTTCTTTTAGCAGGTTTGTAACCGTACTTATTTACCCTTAGGTACTATCCTAGAAAGTTAATAATAATACCATAGACTCTCGTTGTGCTTAGATGACTTCTATGACGACAACCTGGTGTAAATACACATAGCTAACTAATTACTTTTATTCGTTTGAGACAGTTTTAACGTGAACTCTTTAATTTACCCTTACTATCCTAGAAAGTTAATAATAATACCGTAGACTAATAAGTTTCGTTACGTGCTTAGATGACTTCTATGACAACAACCTTGTGTAAATACAGATAGCTAACTAATTACTTTTATTCGTTTGAGACAGTTTTAACGTGAACTCTTTATACACACTAACTGATAAAACATGTTTGCGGGCGTCTCCCTAGTTAGCCGCCTAGGTTTATCACTAAGGTTAGACGCGAATGCTTCTTAAACTTAGATCTCTACCTATCTGCTAATTATAACCACTACAATACCTTTCATGTTAAACGAACTCCCTAATCATACCATCACGGTTTTATCGGACAACATACATACTCCGCAGCCTAGCGCTTTATTTATTTACTAACTAGACGGACGGTCTTAGAATTTGACGTTTCTGTCAGGTATAGATAGACCTAACCACAGACTATCAAGATTGCTTTCAATAAGTAAGTTTTGATACCCTAGATTGAATATTTGCCTAATATGAATTGAATTTAAAAGGATTACTTTTGTAACATGAATTAATTATTACTAGTTCCTAATTTTCCTATTGGTTTCAGAAGGCTAATTTAAGTCTTCTTGGTTCAATAACTATAATTCTTACGTCGACAGAGATGGCGTAGTAGAACAAACTTTGTCTACATATACCTAGCTAGTCACATTACGTGTTTATACGCTTACCACGGTGTAATGGAAAAGCTACTGACTACCTAAGACCCCTAAACACCTATTAATCTATTGTTTTAGAGCAATTAAAAGTCCAAAATGACTTTTACAGTTACGTTAAACGTGTGAGTAGTGTGAAAGGAATTCTGGTGTAAGAAAACCTTTACTAGACCAACTAAGACCTAACATAACCTCGATTTCGGAAGTAAAACTTCCTGTGTGTAGTCCTAAGACCCTTCAACCGGCTATTTCTAGCCTTTAGTTGGCTTCCAGGTGGGGAAAATACCTACGGTGGTCTATAAATACATATATAAATAAGGGGATCAACGCCAAAGGTACTTTATATGGCCACACAACAATCGTAAACTGATTTCGGATCCACTTCTACGGGCCCTGAAGAGATACAATGAAAAAGTACCATCAGCGGAGCCTGACATACCGAATAAAGGTGTCAGGAAACCTTGTACGCGTACCTTCCAAACTCACTCAGTTAATGAGTTAAAACCGTCCATTTCCTGATTGTGGAAATCTTCAGGTCTCAACTCACAACCAAAATGTGAGTGTAGGTATTCATTTTCGTAAACTACGACTGCCTGGAGCTCTGCGTAACCGACTACCATTTGTGGCGTCGTTACAGAGTTCTGGAAAACAAAACAAGGTTAATAAACATGTTAAAACAATCCCGGAACACACAAACACCAGTTATTAAAACATTCTCACAATCCTAGCAAAAGAAAGTCAACTACAACATTCCTGTGTAGCGATAATCGTTAACTTGTAGCGTTACTCGAACGCAACGTGAAGCGACACACAAAATAATATCACCTATAATATACGAGCACAACACAAATAAATAAAAACCAACAAGGCAAAAATTGACGATACATGACATCTCTCAGCAAAATATCAACTCACCCCTTCGACGACCGGAATAAAAAAGCCCCGCTCAGACCCTCGCCAGACTTTATATAGAAAAACCTGAGCATGCGTAGAAACCCCTAATGAAGAATGTCAGTAGGTACGCCAAATCGCTTGAAACTTTGTAACAGTAATGTTTATAAATAAACAAACATAATACTTTTTATTTCATTCAAATAGACCCAGTAGTTTTGATTCTACAAACGTTTGAAATTTGGGTCAATAATATTAAAGCGCGTGGACGCCATCTTGCTTGAGTGACGTCATCGTTCAACTGCGGTACGCGCCCTTATATGAACGAGTAAGTTTACAGGGCTATATATTTTTAACCGTAATAAGTAGCCAGTTGAAATTTTCACAGAATACGTGTTATTATAAAATCTATCGTTTAAAACTATAAAATGAACGATAAATCAAATCCCAAGAGGGGTCCCCATACAAGAAACATGAAAAAAAATCTTTATTTTTAGCATTTTTATACGGATCGTATTTTTATAATGGCTTCCTATTTTGATGCTATTTTAAACTTAAATTGTAGTCTAATTTTCATTGTTTACGACTAAATAGCAATCTTAAGTAAAACTTCGGCAAATATGTGACAAAACTGATTTTATCAACACGATGGTTTAGGCGGTCACCCATCCTGTTTTAGACTACGCGTGTAGTTGCTTAACTTTGGAAGACGAAATACGGGTTGTATTTGTATGATAGCTTTTTATTTCGGTGTCACATTAAGCTTAAATGATAATCTAAACTCCATACTAACATAATTATATAGTTTACGACCAAACAGTAAACTGTAGTAAATCTCTTACAAATATGTTTAAAAGTGCCTAGTTTAAATCAACACGATGTTTAGGTAAGCGGTGGTTGCTTAACTTTGGTGGTAGGCCTTTCTTTACAAATTTCGTGTTAAGTAATGTAGAATTAATATCGCTACCGTATAAAAGAACGAACTATAAAACATGATTTTTTGATTGACCTAGTAGTAGTTCTGATACTTCGTGTATTCATTACATCGATTTCAAATTTCGCGCGCGGGCGCTACCAGGTTCCTCACTCAAGGTAGTGTGTGTTGGTTTTTTTTTGTGGGACCAACGCCCTTTGTTACACTTTGGTACAATAGAGGACAATCTTGACTTCTACGGCTCCGACATTTTAAACGAGTAAGATCACTTAAAACTACGGGTACGCTGTACGAGACCGCGTATATAGCGAACTGCGTGAATCATAATATTGTTGAATAGTACAGTCGAGTACAAAGATATGTATACACTTTTTCACCTTATTCCATTGAAATAAGGGCCACAAATGTATACATATCTTTGTACTTTACAGTACCTACCGCTGCAGGCTCGGCCGCCTGTGTCCCGCGTCTCGCACTTGGTTTTTAATTTTTGGCATGTTTCACCTTAGCTATCAACATACTTTATTGGTATTTTTATGTAAAAAACGGTGAACCCAAAATTAAAAGTGCCTATTTATTATTCTAATTTTATTTAACCAACTTACTCGACAAACATTACAAACAGAAAAGCCGGTCAGTGACAGAAAGTTTGTTTAGTTAAACTGTATGTAATACAAAACAATAGATACCTAACCATAACTACCATAGTAACATCAAAACGAATTCGTAAAAATAATTACGAGTATTACGACTTACAAAGTTAAGCAACTACAAGCGTAGTCTAAAACAGGATGGGTGACCGCCTAAACCATCGTGTTGATAAAATCAGTTTTGTCACATATTTGTAGAAGTTTTACTCAAGATTGCTACTTAGTCGTAAACAATGAAAATTAGACCACAATTTAAGCTTAACATAGCATCAAAATCAGAAGTCATTATAAAAATACAATCCGTATAAAGATGCTAAAACAAAAGATTTTTTTTCATGCTTCTTGTATGGGGACCCCTCTTGGGATTTGATTTATTGTTCATTTTATAGTTTTAAACGATAGATTTTATAATAACACGTATTCTGTGAAAATTTCAACTGGCTACTTATTACGGTTAAAAATATATAGCCCTGTAAACTTACTCGTTCATATAAGGGCGCGTACCGCAGTTGAACGATGACGTCATCATCCGTGAGCGCTAGCCGCCGAGTTTCGAGCGCCGCATACGAAGTTTAAAATTCAATATCTCGAAAAGTATTTGACGTATCGACATGATTTTTTTAAAGCAATTTTATGTTTTTATTGAAGAATACGATAAGCCAAAAATCTAAACTGGCTGACATTCTCTATTTTCGGCCCCGCTGTATGAAACCTGCGTATAAGATCGCTTGGGTGTGTAAACCTTTTCCCGCAAAAGTAATTTCAATTATTCAACTTTAGTGTCTATTTCGTCATTTCAAATAACAAATAAAGCTCACTTTCGTTTGAACTCATCTCTTCTCATATTAGCGTCTCCCAAGCGTACCCTGCGTATTTCGTAGCTGGGATGCGTAGATATTTTCCCGCTATAATGCATTTACTTTTCTAACGACAATGATTATTCTAACTTAACATGTAACAAACAAAGTTCATTATCCTTTGAATTTATCCCCTACTCATTTTAGCATCATAGCATCATATCATATAATGTTAGGTACCTCATTATAAAATAATTTGTGCAATCCTTTCCTCTTTAATTTATCTTACTAACATAACGAAATAAATCTATTTATTTCCTTAATTCTAATTAGAATGATCTGTTTTTTTTATTTAATTTCAACCATTTCCTTCGCTTGCTCCACAGCGCCATCTAGGTAATTCAAAGTGAACCCATTTCTCTGCTAGTCTCTCAGAATTAACCTGCCAATTTTAAATGTCTAATCGTTTAGTTCATTATCCTTTGAACTTGTCTCCTACTCACCTTAGCATTATAGCCGTCATTTCTTTTTTTATTCAACTTCCAGCCAATTCTTCATTACAAAATAATTTGTGCAAACCTTCCCTCTTTAGTTTATTTTACTAACATAACGAAATAAATCTATTTATTTCTAAATTCTAATTAGAATGATCTGTTTTTTTTTTATTTAATTTATTTTACTTCACACCTCAGCGCCATCTAGGTAACTCAAAGTGAACCCATTTTTCCGCTAGTCGCTCAGATCTGTCAAATTTTAATGTCTAATCGTTTAAACAGTTGTCAATATTTTCCAGAGAGAGCGCTGTTTTCAGTTTGTTTAGAAAATCTAATGACTAATTTCTAGACGAAGATTAACCTGAGTTTTTTTTAAATTGATTTTAAAAAGGACACTACACTCGTGTACCAGTACACTCCCACCTGATTTTGTATTTCCCAGAGCCAAATTTCACGAGTCTATGCTAAACGGTGGACCAATTGGCTGTGTTGGTTTTGCCAACAGTCCCACTAGTGGTTGGATAACAGGACCGTTGTTCATAAAAGTGCTTAAACATATTAAAAAGCTTGTAAGATGCTCGAAGGATGACCCATATTAATTTTGATGGATAATCACGAGAGTCATTGTACTATAGACGTAGTCAACTATTGTCGAGACAATGGAATGGTAGTGGTAACTTTCCGCCACATTGTACACATCACATGCAACCGTTAGATGTAGCTGTCAATGGTCTTTTCAAACAAAAACTGGCGGTATCCCAAAATGATTGGTTGGTAAACCACCCTGGAAAAACCATCACAATTCACGACCTGGCAGGAATTGTGACACCAGCATATAATGCAGCGTTTACTGCTGTCAATATGGTTGCAGGTTTCACCAAACCAGGAATATATCCATTTTCAAGAAATGCCTTCACAGACGATGATTTTGAATGCGCAGAGGTGACTAATCGTCATATTCCAACAGCCTGTTTTGTGGGTGCTGATGAGCAGCTGGACTCAACTGGATCTGCACAGTTGGAACATCAGGCAGTACTAGCCACGAACCGTCCTACGACAACCCCCTCACCGATCTTTGCTGTTGAACACCAAGATCTAGTTGAATCTGCACAGTCAGCAAATCTTCCTGTAGTAGCCACAAACTGTCCTATAGCAACAACCTCTACGTTAACTACTTCTAACACTACTATCTAACACCAGTGTTCTTCTAAATCTGCACAGTTGGAACCCACACAGCCTGTAACAGACACAAATAGTCATCTGCTCACAATCTCTGGAGCGGTTTGCGTTAATAATGCTCAAGATTCGTTTGAATTTTCTCATCAAGATTCATCGGAACATTCACCTGTCATAGCTGCATTTGAATTAATAGCTAGGCTATCAGTTCCCAGACTCCAAACAGATCGTCTCCCAGTCACGCCAGAATGTACAGCATTACATGATGAAATCGAATAATCAGTGTTCGACATACATTTTGAGAATGATATTTCAACGACAGGTGAAGGCTTCGCAATTGTGACACCTGAACTTGTATGGCCGCTCCCTAAAGCTTTGCCTCGAAAAGAGTCTAACAAAGGCTGAAAAAAGGTAAATCTCGTATTTTAACTGATACCCCCGAAAAAGAAAAAATCTGACAGCGTATCTAGATCGTCAGTCTCGGCTTAAAAAAACAGAAAGCAAGGCTGTTAAGCAAAAAAGCACCAAAAATTCCAAACGCGTAAATTCAAAATCTAATGAACCAAATCAAAAACGCTTACAAGTTTTAAAACCTAAATCTTCGAGACGTAAACCTGCCAAAACAGCTCTGAGTTTTTCTTCAGATGAAACTGACACCGAAATGGTATTGGAGTCTGAGGAAGAAGCAGTTTTTAGTTCTGAAGAAGATGAAAATACACATGATTGTGTAAATGCTGAAAGTAAAGAACCTAGCAGCTCAATTAGAATTAAATCCGGAGATTACGTATTGGCTTGATTCACATCACAAAATTATAAAAGAAATTTAGCATTTGTGGGACTAGTCGTAGACTTACAAAGAAACAACTGCATCGTCAGTTTTATGAGAAAGAAAGGAGGGTCACACAATTTTTTTTTGTCCTGAAAAAGAAGACAAGTGCCACGTAACCAGCTCAGATATTTTAGTAAAACTACCTGCACCAATTGAGTCCACTGGCACTTCACGCAATGTGGCAATGAAAGCTTTTTTTTTTAATTTATTTTTTCCAAGGTCCAGTTAGGCTAAATTCTTATTGGTTATTAACAGATAACTGTTATTGCCTGATTCATTTTAACAATAAGATACGAGTAAGAGTAGGTATTGAAATCGTTTTTTTCTTGTTTACTGGAGTTTAAATTTTTTATTTGATTACCTCTATTTTTGTGTTTTATTCTGTTACTCACTCTACATACATATACTAAAGAATTGTGTTTAAATTGTTTCTCTATTTTCTATTTAGTTGGTTCGTATGTGCAATTAGATTAGTTGTGAATCCAAATATATTTTTGTATGCTTGTTTATTATTTCAAGGAGTCCAACTCAAGGAGTTGGAATTTAGAGTTGATTTTATTGTTGAACTAAAGCTCAAAACTAGTTACCTACGTCTAGGTACCTTAATCATTTGTAGGTGTTACGTATTTTTTTTAATGCAGTGTAATAATTACACTTATAAATAATTTGGTGTTTTTTATTGCTCGTATTGGATTTACACACTGTATGATTTTGAAATATTTTCAAGTCAAGATTATTGAAATCGATCTCATTTTTGTTTTATTTTAGAAATTATATTTGATTTTAGTCTTTATGTTTTGTTATGCTGATATCGTTCATCTAGAGGTATAAGAGTTGGATGTGCCATAATAATATAGTTCTACATTACATATTAATAATTTTGGGGCCATATTTTTGTAAAGTCGTATGATTCCAGAAGATTTTTAATGGGTAGTCGATTCTATTGTTTGTTTTTCTTTCGATTTATATGATAAAATGAAAATTCTAAATAAGATATTTTATGTATACAACAACCAGAAGATAATAAATACTGAATTATTATCCCTTGTTACATTGTTGGGGTAGTGTTGAACAATAGTGTGTGCAAAACTGCCTCAAGGGGGCAGCTTTAGTAGGATTTCAATACTTTTCAAAGACACCTTTGAACACTACAAAAATATTTCTGTACAAAACTACCCCCTCTTAGTTATGACTGCAAATTATACGAGTAAAATGTTAATACGACCATTTCTAGTGACTAACTGTACGAAGTACAGGTTAAAAAAAACACGTATATCTCGATATTGTTGCCTTACAACCTTTATTTCAAATCTGCCCCAAGTAAATTCAAAGCTACCCACGCTTGGGGCAGTATTGAACATTATTCCTTGAGTTGCAAAATTCTGAATTGTGCCTTTGTCTTTAGCTTTGGACGTGTGCAAATGCATTAATTACATAGGTTAATAACATAAGTTGTTGTGTAGAGGCTTGAAACTGGTTTTTATGGGTAATATTTTAAAATACGTCAATGAGTGTAAAAAATGTACCAGGCTGCCCCCCTCTCACCTACAGGTCAAATAAGAAAATGGGGTGCCCCTTGAAATCTCTACAAACTTTTCATCGAATTTCATTTCATCGAAAACGATTCATAGAATATTTAGTATAAATATTATATCTTGTAGTATTATTGCTTCATCGACTATTCATCTTCTATCTTCTATACAGGGTGTAAGCGACGGCTCACCGAAAACTCAAACTATAGTTTCAGACCATTATACTGTACTGAAATCCACTGGAGTTTTCTTCCGGAAACGTAAGGTTAAAAAGTTCTATTTTCCTAACAAAACTCCCCGCGCAATGTATGAAGAATCACCACAGTAATGGTGCCGTAAATCGTAGTACGATGTATCAATGAGGGGGCGTGGCCTCGTCGCCGGCGCCGGTCGTCAACCCGCGCGGCGGTCACGTGACTCGCGCGCCGCGCGTCATACCTACATAACGTACAAAAAACTCCATGTTTGGGTTTTGGTACCTAGTTCATAAAGTATCAATGCTTTAGTTATTTTAATAAATGTACTTATTTTCTTTTTAAGTTGTTAGGTGATAAGAGGTAGGTAACCGGCTTGTTGACGCGTCATAACTTTGGTGTTTAACATGCCCGTGGTGATGTGACTACTGAACTAAGGTAGGTACCTACTTCGTGCTAAAACTTAACAGCTACTTAAGTACCTATGCTATGACCTTATGACAGAAAGCAAAAAGTTAATAAGTATCCACCTAAAATAAAAAAAGAGTTTGACGTTTACAATCTTTGAGTAATTATGTATACTACTAGAGTGGACGCCTCAACTTGATTTCTTGTAAAACCTGTTAGAGCCGATCGGCACTAATGCGCTTAGTCTGTGCCGAACGACTTTGGCAGCTCGACGCATTGGAGAGAAAAGTGTTACGTCTAAATATGCGTTCATGTGTACTGAGGTACTGTAAAAACTGCTCAGGAAAATCAAATAAAAGTCAAGGAGTGACTTTGCACACGTAATTTAACTGCATTTTCTTTAATCACGCTTAATTTAATTATTTTTCTATCAATTTTAATGCATGTCGACGCGTCATTTGGTCGCCATGTTTCGTTGAAACCAAAGAGTAACAAAATAGGTATACGCAGACCTGACAAGATCGACGTGCAATGTTAATACAGATAATGAAGTTGTTTTGAAGTTCCCTATCAGACATTTAATCTATATATATAAAAGGCTAAACTGACTGACTGACATATCAACGCACAGCCGAAACTACTGTACCTAGAAACTTGAAATTTGGTACAGGGGTTCCTTTCATGATGTAAGTGAGCACTAACAAAGGATTTCCCGAAAATCTACCCCCAACGGGAAGAAATGGGGGGAGTAGCGGGAAACTAATTCTACGCGTACGAAGTCGCGGGCGTCCTCTAGTTATATATAATACTTTTTGCCGACTACGAAATTAATGGTTGAAGTTGTTAAAAATATTAACACAAAGTATCATTTATATTTATTAAAGCTTTCTTCGGACGGACCATGAATAAAGAGAGGCATGGATACAATTTGTTTCAAGAATCGAAGGGAAGAAACGTGGTTACCTTCAGCTCATACACGCATACATATATGTTCCGTGCATTTTAAAGAAGACCAAAAATATAGGTACCACAAAAACAGGACGAATCTACCTTAAGAAATATGCATAATATGCAGTACCATGTCACCAATCTTGAAATTTACTAAACGTCAGAAACTGACAAAACTTATATTGTGTGAAGGAAATTAAATATGATGTAGCAGTTTAAATTCTTTTATTTTATTAAATCTGCACTCATGACATAAAACCTCTATAATGACTTCTGACTATTATTCCCATTGTACACCGTGAATTACCATCGTGTATGTAGAACAAACTGTAAGTCGCCTCTGTTGCGCCATAGTATAAATAGACAAGTAGCTCGACTCCGGCCCTTTAGGAGATTCTGATACCTATTGCCGCTCGGGCGTAAGGGTTGTCAAAACTTGTTTTAAAATTTTAGTCACCTACTTGGCCCTACTTTGATCTATAATCATATTAATCATAGTAATTTTCATACTTTACACAAACTTAAAGTACCTAAGTATTAATATTGTTAGGTACCTAAGTACGAAATTTAAATTATTTTATTTACATACTTTTATCAGTTGACACTAAATATTAATTATGTTTAAAGGTATGTGATGCTGATGTGATATGTAAATTCCTTTTCGACCTTTTGATAATGCCGCTTTCGCGCAAGGCGGCTTCCTTTGACTAGGTACTTACCTATTATTGGCGGCACGCGCCGCCGCCGCGCGTCTTTCTTTGTGCATTGGCAGCTCGCGCCGCGCGGTTTTACACAACATTGAATAAATATCTGAATAATAATGTCCCAAACTAGGTTCTAGGCTTGTACTTTGGGTACCACGTAACGATAAACATACTTACCTATGTAGTGACAAATACATACTTAATATTACTATATAGGTACATATAAAACACCTAAGACTCTGAAACAAATACCTACTCGCACTCATCACACAAATATTTGCCCTGACCGGGAATCGAACCCAGGACCGCTAGCTTCGTAAACAGTACTTAGTCACTAGGTCACTACCATCTACCTAGGCCATCCACGTCGTGACATGTTAACTGACACGTCACACTCAATAACTTAAATTACCTACTTAATACGTATTTATTTCACCTAATTAGTTATCTATAGGTATCTACAGGCAAGCCGGTACGAAATACCTAATTAATTGAGTAGTTATTTACATTAATCACTAGCAGCTTTTATTAAATCTGTATAGTTGTACCTACCTAAGCTAGGTTTAGGGCACAGTTTAGGCGTTTTGAAACGAATGAAAATGTCACGCTGACAATAAAATAGATTTAACAAAAGCTGCAAGTGGGCTATAAGCTATAGGTCAATATAAAAAAAATAAACAGCATTCTTCACAACACAAACTCTAAATAGGTATGTAGAACTCACCTTTCCGACTCAAAAGGTATGTGGAAAAACGATAGCTCCGGATTTCTTACACCATTATTTAAACACCCGTAAACTGAACAATATTTTCTAGTTTTCGACAAAGACATTGTCGCTCGATGTTTTAATTTAACGCGCACTACCTACAAACAACCAAACGTGACCGAACGCAATGACGCCGCGACCCCGTCTAATCACCATACCCGCACCTCTGCTGGTAGTTTCGTGTGCGACGTTCGCCCCGCCCACAGCCGTACGGTCGGCGTAACGCACACGTGCAAGCCGCGCGATGTACCTTTGTTTGAAGACGAGCTACTTCTCTATTTATACTATGGTTGCGCGCTCACTTTATCTTAAAGAAAACGAACACCCCCTCACACACCGCGCATGCCCCTCCGTCATCAAGTAACTCCCTGTCTTTTGTTTGAAATATCTGTTCTAGTGTAACATACGAGGGGTGATCCATAAGTTTTGATAATCGGTTTTAAAAATGGGAAATATATAAATCGTTATATTTTAATTGTAATAAGCGCACTTTCTATATTCCCAAACACCTATTAACGTCATTCAATTGTTTTATTTTACCACTATAAAAATAATTTTCCTTTTGGAGGTCTAAATGGTAAAATTTTGTACCTTCCCTAAGTCATCACCAGCTCGTGATTATTATGTAGTTGTTTTTGAACATTAGTGAATGAGAAGTAGTAGTCGAAAGTTAGGGCTAAATAACGGGGACAGCGGTTATCAGTTCTGATCTTTGGCTGATGAGCAGCACCCTTGTCAATTAGAAGGCTCTGAAGCACAATTCCTGACGCAAATTCATTTTTTTTTTTCTTAATCTTATTTTAAATATTTTCCCATAACTATGATAGAATAATGTTCTATAACTCTCCTAGATTATTTGAACTCAATTGCTAAAAACTAATGTCACGTTATTTATTTGTAGGCCTCAATAATCCTGGAAAAGGCCGAAAAAACCACCCTAAAATTTGGTTACAGAGCTGGAGATAAAAATACCACTGCAATGATAACTTATTAATCCTTTAAATCATAATGATAAATCAAGGTTTCATTTTTAATAACAATATTTTTTATTAGTGTAAAAGAACTTTCTCCACACCGCTCCAAAGTATTACAAAACGAACTCTTATTTTTGCCGTCTTGTAAAATTGTTCATACAGATGTTTTTTGTTTAGCTGTCGCAGAAAAACAAATGAATAATGTAAAAAAAAAAATTCTCTAATTTAATTTTGATTAGTGCCGTGGTATATTCCACATTAAAAGAATATCATTAAGTGGATGGTTCATACTGATTCTCAAAACTTATTGATCACCCCTCGTAATAATTCAATGTTTACAATCTTACCTATGTGGCAACAACTAACCATTAGCCAAGCTCTGTTTGACAAGCTAAGAGTTATTGGCAAAAAAAAATATTTCTGATAGGTAAGTATGCCTAGGTACAGTCAAAGAAATTGATTTCTAGGCCACTTTGGAGTATATCAAAGTGACACTGTAAATAAAATCATAAGAAATCTCATACGTTTTGATTGATTACGTCACTTGACATAGTCCAAAGTGGTCTAGGAATCAATTCCCTTGACTGTACCTATTACCCAGGGGTGTGATTCTCTCAAAAGCTAAGGTGAACGTAGGCTAAGGTGAAGATGTGACAGCTCTCTTCACTTTTGGTAACAGCTCTCTGACATATTAGTAAGATGACGTTTTACACCTAAGGCTTGTCGCACATGCCCTAAACTAGCCCTTATTTATATACGTGCTAAAGAGTTTTAAAATTAAGTATGTAGCATTTTACGGTACTTTACAAATAAAATGACCTAATAGTGCCTAATACGGCTACACTACATAATCTCGAAATATTTTTTCCGAATTTGATAAACACGAATTTCAGAATTCCGATTTTGAAATTTCCGAATCATCACTATTCCGAATTTTAGTTTCACGAAGTATCAGAAACACGATTTTATTAAATTCCGAATATTTACATTTCCGAATTATTAAAATCCCGAAAAATATTTTTCCGAATATCACAATTCCGATTATTCCTATTCCGAATCCCGAATATACATTATTCCGAAATTTTTGCACCCCGAATTCCCGAAAATAAGCGCCTGATAAAATATTGTATAATGTTTAACATGCTTAATGCTCAAAAACTATAAGAAATGTTCGACAAAGTCGACGAAGCTCCGCTAGGCGGAGCTCCTGTTCCGCGTAGCTGAGGCGCTTCGCGCCTTGATGCAACTCTAACCTAACCTAACCTATCAAGGTAAGATGGCTTAGTTTAGTTATGTGCTCGTCATCTAACCTAACTTTTGTTTCAAGTAGAAGACTTCAATTCAATTGAAGTGGTTAGTTCCAAATTTTTCATTATCGATCTGGTTTGTGAATTTTCGGAATTACAATTTTCGTACAAAGAAAATTCGGAATTGTCAACATTCGTAAATATAATATTCGGAAAAACGTTTTCGTGATTTTAATATTCGGTAATATAAAATTCTAGATTTTGATATTCGGCCTTATAATTTTTCGGTATTGTAAAAATTCGGAATTATGAAATTCGGTTTTTTCAAATTCGGAATTAAATAATTCGAGATTTTAGGGTGTTCCCGCCTAATTATGTTTTAATTTCCAACGAATTATTGCGTATTCTACACCGAACACGGTAACAGCGATACTAGCGCTCACAGACGTAAGCGGAACTATTTGTCCCTACTATCACGCAATTCTTAACTTTCTCAATTCGTTCACTCGTTCGACAACGAGATCACTTTTGCTTGTCATTAGTGTCACATTGAAAAGCTATTTTAGAGATGAGTTGGTTTAGGGTGCAGTTTCTCTAAACCGAAGCAAAGGTGACGAGAGAAATGAACCAATCAGAACCTGCGTTACGTGTCGTTTTCACTCTTTCACTCAGCATTGTTTGAGTGGAAATGTACTTACACTGACTTCTCAGACGAAAGATGGCCGCCATCTAAAATAAATGGCTGTGTAAATGTGAGTGAAGTGAATTTATTGACCTTACCTTTTAGGAAAGTGGTTGTGTTAGTGATGGTGGTGAAATATTATTTTTGTATATTTACGTTTGTTTACAGTTGCTACTGGAAGAAGGGACATAGCTGAGAAATATAGCAGGTAATTTTTTCTTATATGGGTAATCGTTTCGGAGGAGTTTTGTTACAAACACTGTGACACGATAATTTAATATATTAGAGAGATAGGTATGTACCAAAATGAAAATTAAATATCCATGACTCATAATATGGATCATTCATCCAATATGTGTTCTTATCGGGAATGGAACCTGGACTGCTAGTTTCATAAGTAAAACACTATTTACAAAATAGTTAGTAGGTATCCGTGTAATTAAGAAATTCCTACACAACATTTAGCCTTAATGTTGATATAGAAGCCTTCATTCAAAATTACCCATAACTTCAATCGATTTCACTCAAATTTTGGCATATAAGACTCACTTGCTACTTTTAAAAACAATAATGTAAATAAAAATATTACACATGTACCATAGAAGTAGTATGAGGGGTGATCAATAAGTTTTTAGAATCGGTATAAAAAATGGTAGATATGTAAATCATTATATTTTAATCAGAATATGCACACTTTCTATATTTGCAAACATTTATTAACATCATTTAAATGTTTTATTTTACCCCTATAAAAATATTTTTTCTTTTGGAGGTCAAATTTTGTACCTTCACTAAGTCATCATCAGCTTGTGATTTTTATGTAGTTGTTTTTGAACATTGGTTAATGAGAGGTATTAGTCAAAAGTTAGGGCTAAATAACAGGGAGAGCGGTTATTTTTTCTGAACTAAGGTCGGAGAGCAAGAGCCTTGTCAATTAGATGTCTCTGAAGCATAATTCCTGCCGAAAATTCTTAAATTTTTTTTCATTTGTTTTTTTTTAAATCCATAATTATATGGCAGAATAATGTTATATAATTTCTCCAAGGTTATTTGATAATTGCTAAAAGCTAATATCACAGTATTTATTTGTAGGCCTCAATAATCCCGGAAAAAGCCGAAAAAGCCACCTTACATTTTGGTGACCGAGCTGGAAATAAAAAAGTCCAGTGCAAACATAACTTGTTTATCCTTTAAATCGTAAGGGCATCATGACTTTCTCCATACCGCTCCAAATAATTACACAACTATCTCTTATTTTTGCCATCTTGTAAAATTGTTTACACAGATGTTTTTTGTTTAGCTATCACAGAAAAACAAATTAATAATGTAAATTATTGTTTTCTCTGATTTAACGTTTGTTAGTGCTATGGTATAGTCGACATTAAAATAATATCATTATGAGGATGGTTCATACCGATTCTAAAAACTTATTGATCACCCCTCGTTAGTATATAACATTGTTTTATAATCAGTTTAATCATTATGGTTTTGGTAACAATGCATAATTCCCTATAGTCACTAATGTTATCGCATGTACAATTATATCATTATACTTAGTGTAGTTAGCAGAATAAGTACACATAAGCAAGCTATCATTTTTTATAATATTGTATGTTAACTTCATGTATTTACTTCATAAATAACTATTAAATAAGGCCCCCATTTTAAACTGCCATCTTTGCAAAAGTGTAGTATAATTATAGACTTATTAGTTATTAATCATTTCATTAGACAAAATGATCCATCAAATGATCAGATATCGTTAATAAATGCCTCATAAGTATGCCCAGATATCCCATTGATAATATATTCTAATAGCTCATAGAACAAGTGCAAGTGATATCAACATCTTCAGTACTTAACTTGTTGCAAGTCTTTAGGACCAAGTTGAGAGCTATCTAATATAATTGAATAATTTGTTACCTACCTTAATTTAATTGTACAAAGGTTAGTTAGCTTAATAGCGCTAATTAAATTGTATAAATAGTAGGAGTGCTGAATACATTTGCTCCGGTATCGCATACAGAATTAAAATGTTTAATTGTGTAAGGTGATTTTATTTATTAAGTTTATTTAATGTTAATCGACTACTATTTTCTTGTGATTAAAATCAAAAGAGGAAAAATAACATTTATTTTGACTAAGGCCGCTTTCTGACTTGGCGGTATACTTGCAGTAAAGCGTACTGTCGGCATAAACGCTGCGCCTTGATTGGTAGATGCCACTAGTTGCCTAGCAACCCTTACTGATTCCGTGTTTTACTGCAAGCATACCGACAAGTCAGGAAGCGGCCTAAGGCAAGTGAGGGTAACTGGGAGGGGTATTCGGACATGGCGTCTGGCTGCGAACGGTGGCTGTGAAAATAAGGCTGTATTAGTGGAGATTGGAGTCAAGTGGGATTAATACTTTGTAATCGTACAGAGAATAAACTATTGTTTATCCCGAATACGGAGTTTTACTACAAGTCAGAAGTGGTAAGTACATGCTCATTTTAAGCTTTTGCTGTTCTGCATTACGAATTAAGTAAACAGAAAGTGATTAACTTTTAACTTTAACTAACCTAACCTAACCGTTTTATATTTGAGATTAGGTACCTAAGTAATCTTAGGTAATATTGTTGCCCTGTTAGTGAATAATCAGTGGTTTTTATTATAACCGTTTTTATTTAAAATTTATGGAACACAAATATATATTATGTAATACTACAGATTTTTGTGAATGTTGTGTCGCTCTTGAAGTGACAGTGGTTAATTTCCTTTTCGTTTAAACACATTTTATGTAATCTGTCACACTTTATTTGGCTACTTTATTTTTCGGTACGTTATTAACGCAATATGGCGTTTATAATACTTTGTCTAATTAATTAGTGAAACCTTTATTTTGTTATTTTATTTGAATTATGGCCCGTTTAGTTGCCACATGGAGTTGGATTTGCCAGACATCGTAATTTACTTTTACGAGTCGGGTTAAATGGTGCAAGTTGTATTTTTGTTCTTAATCAAACAAATACATAATGGAGAGGTCTCATACTCACGATCTAAAAAATTCATTTATAGTAATAATAACCGATATTTCATATAAAAATGTTAATCCAGTTTTAATAAATCAAGTCCACCAATTCATTTTGATTAAGCGTAGTTGCTTGTTGAACTGCCGCAGCCATGGCGCCGTGATACAAAATTATTTGTCATATTTTACATTTTGTCATATTTTTATATTTTGTCATATTGACACACCGATGTAATATACTTTGATATATCGACGGTGGAAATTTCAAATGTCGTAAGGGACATTTTGTAGTAAGTACACTAAATATACCATTGAAATCAGTTTTTTTTTTTCTATCCGCCTGTTGTATTGAAATATCGATACGACTCTTAATAAAAGAGTTATGAGACGGTTAAAGTTTGTCGTAACTTCCTAATATATAAATACTTTGTTGTATAGGTCAAATATATTTTTTAAACGTCTTGTGGTGTCAAGCGCAAGGTTGTACGTCTCAATATTTTTTAAATTCCTATGTTGTAAGGCATTTAAAAGAAATGAAAATTCCTTACAACATTCAATTTGTTAAAATATATATAAAACTTTGAATTCATATTGTTGTAAGTACCAAGTTACAACAATATGTCTATGAACATTGAGTCAGGTTTTTTTTTGAAAATTTTGTTGTATTTAGCAATTAACCAAAATAATTTAAAACTCTGAAGCTGTTAGTCGCAAAACAGCAGCGTAAAAATTCAGTTTCTTCCCAAAAAACCTTATCTTCAAATACACTAAACATTTTTTGTGTGAGTTGTACATCAGGTTATATATTCTCGTTGTACTTGTAACATTATCGGGCTAATGCGAGTACGCCACCCGGGAGTAAGGTGAAGGCGGGAGGAGTAAATACGACACACACTTGTTGTCGCTTCGCACCGCATCCAGTGACAAAAAGAAAACAAAACAAGCGGAAGTGCAACGCGGGCGCAGATCACATCAAGAGTTTAGTGTTATATTTATTTATGTTATATCGCGTGTGTTGTAACTCTGTCTCAACAAAATCGACGTTTGGATCCTTTAAATCCAGAAATCAAAACATTTAAAGCAATTAATCTTAACCAAAGCAGAATGTTAAGGTAAGTTTCAAATACCTAAGTGTAACATTTTGTTTGCTACTATTCAGGAATTAATTATACTGATAAATGTGTTAATGTTTTAATGAATTTTTATTTAGACTTTTCGTCATGTGAACCAACATAATTCTAAGCGAAAGTATACCATAATTGAGAGGTTGTTATTGTCGTGGATTAATCGGAGTGATAATAATGTACCTACTAACTTATTAGTTGGTTGGTTTTTACATGTTTTACTGGATTACGCATTAGGATAATAAATTCGTTTTCCTGTGTTTTCGTGTGTGTAATAATAATAATAAACTACATGAACCGGAGGATTCCAATCTTCAGGTTGAATAGGAAGTGATCGAATTGAAACCTTTATATAAGACAAGACAAGGCAAGACTGCCCTTTTCTATAGCAAAATATAAAGATTTGAAACGTTTATGCGAAAAAGGCACAGTGCCAAAGCGTTTTAATAACGAATATTTAGTTTTTATAAAGGTCATATAGATTTTAAAAAGTCACAAAGCATAATATAAATAATAGTCTAGTGTACCGGAGTAGTTAGTATTAAGTGTCTAAAAGAGTTGAGAAAGAAAATTAGACATTTAAAGCCCTTTACTTCAAGATATCCACAGGAAAGACGCCAACACTTTAATTGAATATGAAACATGTATGACGCATATAATAGTTTAGTTTAGTTTAGTTTATTTATTCATCAATGTAATATTACAATATAAATTGCATTGCATGTCAAAAAATACGAAATTACATTGAGATCGTCAAAACATAAATACATGATATTCAAAGAACACAAGAATACTTAATAATAATTAAAACAACAACAATTAAACACCTAATAATGGTCACTTGTCCGATGTCAATACAAGGATTAATAAAATGTCAACACAATAATACATTTACATTTCCAGCTCCATATATTCATCCACGGAGTATAATGGATTATCCAATAAAAGGTTTCTCAGCTGGTGTTTAAATGCTTCGTCGGATTGTACATTTTTAAGTTTGGCGGGTTCAAGCTCATAGTACGTGGGACCGATGACACGCGGGTTCTTAGGCCTTGGCCACATGTCCACGGCACGGCGCCGTGAACGTAAAACGACGCGGTGTCGCGACGGAGCGCGGCACGTTTTCCACCGTGCGAATACACGTTGCGGCGTCGTGAAAACACACGTTGCCGTATCGTGCAAACACACGTTGCGCATCGGGATAACCCACGTTGCCACGTCGTGCAGATACACGTTGCCGCGTCGTCAGTCAGTCTACAGTGCAAGTGCAACGCGCACGGCGAGATAAAGTCAAACCCGTTCTTAAGCCTTTGTTCAAGATGGCTGAGGAAATAGATTCGGATTTGTTAATTTCTTTGGTAGAGGAACGTCCAACGCTCTGGGATAAAACAAATGACGATTACAAAGACAAATTTTTGAAATATAGTGCGTGGAAAGAGGTCTGCCAGGTTATTTTTCCTGGGTTTGAAGACAAAACAAGCAAAGAAAAGACAAAACTTGGTAAGTACCTACATGTTTATTTATTTCTCTTAAACTCCACTAAAACTGACATAAAAAGAATCAAAATCTTCTAAAAATGTACAAGTAACTGCGGAATTTTCTTTTTTACACTCAAGTATTTATATAAATAATTTTTAAAGTTTTTTTCATCTTGTTACAAGATATTATCTATTGAACAATGTAGGTTCAAGTAGATTATTACAATTATGAAATTATCTTATACAAGTTAATGTTTAAAATAAAACTATATCTAAATAAAAACTACAACAACCTTAAATATAAGTACAAAATTACAGCTAAATGATAAGTCACTTAAATTATAGCTTAATTATTTATTTTTTACCTTATTCAAGTATGTAGCAGAAAAAAACCTACTTTGCTTAAATTTTCGTTGATTGCCAGCTAAGTGCTCCAACATCACTGGAAAAATATTTGCAGAATTCATTTCTTATGTTAACGGGATTTGTAATGGAAGCATTATTTGTCAAATGTTGTAACACTAAAAAATCATCGTTAATAAAGATTTTTTCAGGTGCTTTTACTCCATCTCGATTAACAACAAAATTGTGCAATACACAACAGGCCTTAATAACATCGGTCGCAAAATTATATTGCATATTCAGTGGTCTATGAAATATTCGCCATTTATTTGCCAATATACCGAAAGTACACTCCACATATCTTCTTGCGCGACTCAAGCGGTAATTAAAAACTCTTTGTTGTACAGTCAAATGCTTTCCTGGGTATGGACGCATTATATTATTTGTTAAAGGAAAGCCTTCATCTGCTACAAAAACATAGGGTACTGGTATGTGTGTGCCTGGTAATGGCTCAGGCCCTGGAATGGGTAGCTGCCCTTGTTGTAATAATTCGTGCAGTTTTGTATTGTGAAATACTGTAGAATCACATTCCTTACCATATGCACCTATATCAACATACATGAACCTATATTTGGAATCGACAAGTGACAGCAAGATTATAGAATTATAACCTTTATAGTTGAAAAAAAGAGATCCACTGTGGTCAGGACTCAATATTCGAATGTGTTTCCCATCCAGGGCACCGATACAATTAGGAAAGTTAGAGTTCCTATCAATCGCTTCTGCAACCTGTTTTAGTAGCTCTTTAGTTATCTTTGTTATACATTCACTTAAAAGAATGTCCCATATTGCTTGACAGACTTCTCGAACTATTTTTCCAATTGTACTTTTTCCACGATAATGTGCGAATTCCATATCTCTAAACGTGTTTCCTGTTGCCAAGAACCTGAAAATATAAATTATATTATTCATAAAATTCATAAACTAATATATGTTTTGTTCCTGTCTAAATCTTTGACATTTATGGTTCTTAGAAAAAGACAAAACTCAAATTAGATAATGTAACTTTGAGTGACGTTTATGTATAAGCAGATATATCTTTACAAAAAGATGTGTCCATTTTTTCATTCTATTATAATATATTAAAGTGCAAAAGTGGATACTTTTCTACCTAGTGTACGTTACAGCTGAATTTAATGTTCAGTCGTCGACTACATTTTGACTAAAAAGTTTCTTTATTAATCGAAATTGATTTATTCAAGTTGTGTATTAATCTTTTCTTTTTTAGGAAATGAGTTGATAAAAAAATGGACTAACATGAAAGACAATTTCACAAGATACGTAAAACGGCTTGAAAGTTTTAATAAATCGGGAGCTGGTGCAAAGAAGATAAAACAGTATCATTTTTACAAACAACTTTTATTTTTGAAAAAAAATGCAGCAAATCTAACTGATTCAAGTATATTAGAAGAAGATCAAGACAGTGACTTGGAAATTCAACAAGTGGAGACAAGATCACGCTATCAGCCAGCATCGCGAAAACGAAAGTTAAATGATGAATTTGAAATTGAAATTCTTCAAGCCTTAAAGGAAACAGAAAATAGACATCAATCGTTTTTCAAAGCCATTTTACCTTCTCTGAATAAGTTAGATGATCATCAAACCCTAATATTTCAAAGTCGCGTGTTAAACATCTTAACGGAATTCTATCAGCCACAAACTAGTTACAGTAGTTACCAGACACCATTTGACAGAAATCACGAAAGACCCCAATCATCATCCTATTACAATAATTATCAATCTACCCGTAATCATACTTCAACAACAGATGTTTCTCAAACCCCAGGAACATCTTTTCAAGGAACATTAAATGCAAATACCACAGCAAATACACAAGAAGACCAAGAAATTGATTTTTCATAAAAATGTTAAAATAAAAATAGTATAGTCGTCAGTCAACTTCATTATCAAAAAATATTACACCAGTTTTAAAAACATAATTATTATATGTACATTTATTATATGTTATAAATATTGTCATTTTGATATGAAAGTGGTAGATTTACTTAAATACTAAAAAAGTGTGATTTATGTAGCCATAATAAATGTTTTCAAATGTGTAATAAGCTTATATAAGTTTTAGCGATATTTAATGATGCCTTTAATACTAAAAAGTCGTAATTTTTGTATCTGTAATAAATCATAGTAAATGTTGTTTAGTATGACCTATACAAGGACCTCGTTCAAAATTTTGCCATGTTTAAAAGCCACCATGTATAAGTTGTTGATTTATTTAATGAGGCATTTAAGACTAAAAAGTTGTGATTTTTGTAGGTAGATTCTCAAATTATATCTTATATTTATATACGTACAAGTTATTGATTACCAATCAGTGATAACTAATGATGCCTTAAAGAATGTGATTTATTTTAATTCGTAATGAATATTGTTACATTAATATTATTATGTAAGTTATTGATGTTTAGTGATGATGATGCCATAAAGACTATAATATACAGATATTTTTTACTAGGTCATAAGCCAAATATTGTGATTTAGGGTAATAATTATAGTTGTTAATTGAAAACATTAATAAGTAGGTATATACAATTTGTTAATAGTGTTAGCTAATTTTATATACTTATTTATTTGTATAGTTAAGTAGGTTAAGTACTTAGTCAAAATATTTCCAAATATTTCCAAATAGTTACAATTTTGACTAAGTACTTATAAAACATTCTTGTTTGATTGACAATGACAATAAACAATAACATTAATACATATTTTTTAATTCTTACCTTATTGTTAATCCCAACATTTCCAAAGCTCTAACTGGTTTCCTAAACACATGTTGCCTTTTTAAACGAGGTGATATTTTCCATAATAGTTCTTCAAAACTTGACACAGACATTCTAAAATAATCATAAAACTTGTGATCACTTATTTTTAACGCATCGTACTTCCTTTTTAAATGACTGCCATCATGATTCATAATAGAAAGATATGGATTTATCCAATATTTTCTTTTCCTCTGTTTTTTCTTCATGCTTCTTCTTAAAACCAACAAGAGCAGAATACGTGTGATAGGATCCATGTCGAATTGAACACTGATCGCAAAATATTTTGGAGATCTACGAGAAGCTGCGGCGTTGTGATCGAACGTGGCACCTCACCGTGCATCTACTCGACACGGCAACGTTAATCTGCCCGGTGCAGCAACGTGTGTTTTCACGACGCGCAACGTGTGTTTTCACGACGCCGCAACGTGTATTCGAACGGTGGAAAACGTGCCGCGCTCCGTCGCGACACCGCGTCGTTTTACGTTCACGGCGCCGTGCCGTGGACATGTGGCCAAGGCCTTACCCGCAAGTGCCATGCGACGGGGAACTGTTCTCAAACGCCCGGTGTGGCGGAGCTCCTTGCCAAGAATATTAACGCGTGCGAAGGAGGAAATATTATCTCTTACGAACATTAATATTTGGAAAATGTAAACTGAGTAGTGCGTCAATATGCGGTAAGTTACGAAAAGGCCCCTGCAAGAGTGCCTAGGTTTCACCCCAGCTAACGTTCGTAAGGCACGCTTTTGCATAAGCATCACCCTGTTGGCATCCGTGGAGTTTCCCCATAGGAGCGTGCCATACGACATTAGGGAGTGAAAATGTGCAAAGTACACCTGTATACATCATGTATGCATCATTTGCAATAAGCCTCCCCAGTTTACGCAACGCAAAGACGGCACCACTCAGTCTATCGCACAGTTTGTCGACATGGCACTTCCAGTTAAGATTAGAGTCAAGTGTGAAGCCGAGAAACCTACACTCATTGCATATCGGCATCGGACTGTTTGCCACGCACGTAGGAAGAGAGATACTTCGGCCTGAGAAAACCATGGTATTGGATTTCGACAAGTTTAAAATTAAACCATTAGCCGAAAACCACGTTTGCAACTGTTGACACGCGCCATGAATTTTCTCCCCCAGCTGTTCATACGTACGCGCACTAACCACGACAGTCGTGTCGTCCGCAAAGAGCACTGACAGGCCAGCTGTAATGGCCGTCGGAAGGTCATTCATATAAATTAGGAATAGTGTGTTTCCTAATGCAGACCCTTGAGGGATCCCTAGACTCAGACTTCCGGTCATAGACTGCATCCTTTTGCCGTTTGCGGACAACTTGACTGCCTGTTGACGTCCGGACAGGAAAGACGTGAGTAGACGGTGGCTGACATCGCTGATGCCGTAGTGATGCAACTTGTCCAGAAGCATTCCGTGATTGATCACATCAAAGGCCTTGGACAAGTCGCACAAGATACCCGCTACCTTGTACCTCTCATCCAGACCAGTAACAACGCAGTCAAATATTTTACACGCTGCCGTGGTCGTTGACATCTTCTGCCGATACGCAAATTGCTGGTCCGTCAGTAGGTCGTTATCCTCAAGGTGACTCATAATGTGCGACGACAGGATTGACTCCAATATTTTAGAGATGGTAGGAACTATCGTTATCGGCCTGTAGTTGTTGACTTCACACTTGTCCCCTTTTCCCTTAAACACAGGACACACTCTAGTACTTTTAAGTACGTCAGGGTATACACCAGAAACAAAAACTTCATTAATCAATCTAACTAATACGTTGCTAATAATCGGCCAAATACATAATAAAATATTGAGTGATATCATATCACTGATATGTCATAGGTGTCAGCAATTTTTCGCGTTTTTAACATACACCGCAGCACCTGGTCCAGCATGTCGCTCTTGACGGTGGGCAGGGAGAGCGCGGGCACCTCCGCGTCACGCAGGTGTCTGCGGAGATATTGTTGGCTTAACGACTTATCACTATCAACGGTGTAATTTAAGGCTATGTTTAAAAAATGATTATTAAATGCGTCAGGAATGTCATTATCGGATATAATAATTTGCGTTGTCGGATCTCTAAGTTTTATATTTTGTGACCTAGTTTTTGTGCCTATCTCTTCATTTACTATGCTCCAGATTTCCTTGCAAGGATTTCTGCTTCCCGCCAATCTTTGCTCGATAAAGGTTTGACGAGCTCGCAACGTTTCAGATTTAATTAAATTATAATATTTATTTATACAGTCCGTTATAATGTCATTATTTGGGTACTGGCGCCGTATCTCATGCAGATCGGTATGTTTACGAGTGTACTCCAATACAATAGTTTGTCGGTCAACCACGGCACGGCACTACTTTTATTATTTAATTTGATGGTTTTAATAGGAAAATGAATATTAATATAATGCGTCATAACCAAAAATAATTTATCAAATTTAATATTAATGTCAATCGTTTCATCGTAAATAAAATAAAAGTCATAATAAGAAATATCATATTAGAAAAAGTAAACAGATTCGTCATTAAATAATCGGCGTTCAACTGTGTCATTTGTTGGACTTTCATGCCGTATGGCGAACTCATACCGCTGTGCGTTGTGATCGCTTATGGCAGTGTCCACTGGTGATACAGTTAGGTCGTCGCGGGCGAGGTAGGTAATGCCGCAATCAATGGACGATACACAGTCTGCAGTCACGCGAGTTGGAAAGTTAACGGTGTTGGCACAACCGTAGCAACTTAGTATGTCGTCTACCCGCCGCCTCAAACAATTATCAGATAAATAATCCACATTTTGATCACCAACTAGAAGAAACCTTTTCTTTTCGTCAGTTACCTTAATCAATAATAATTCTAATTTTTCTAAATAAACATTAAAGTCACCCAATCCAGTTCTATATAAAACAATAATTATCAATTTACAACTACAAATTTCTACGGCAGTACACTCAAAGTGATATTGAACGGAGAGGCTCTGCAGGTCATTTCGCTGTCGATATACTATGCCGTCGCGAACATACAGCGCGACACCGCCGTGAGTGATGCGCGTTCGGCAGTAGTAGTTTGCCAACGTGTACCCACATAACCTCACCCGTTCAATCTCACTTTTTTTGCACCAAGTTTCGCTAAAACCAAGTACGTCCGGGCTTTCCGTGCTAGATATTAGGTCTAATAGTGAAGTTTTGCCACAAATAGATCGAACGTTTTGGTGAATGACAACAAGTTGAGTGACTACTTTGATTTTAATGTGACACTTTTTGTTGGGAAGTTTTTTGGCTCAACAACATTAAAGAGGCGTACAGACACTCCCTCCGGCCAGTTTTTAACATTCCTGGCTACCTTCAGCTTGTCGGCCGGCACATCCAGGCGAAACGACGTGTAGTTGCCGCGAGTGACGATCAGCTGTTCGCACACGGGCGCCGGGATATCCATCTGGGCCTGGACATGGCGGACGACGTCCCCCGAAGTGGTTCCCTCACTTAAATTAAAAACGTGAAGGCTGACAACACGTGGGGCCGCCGCTCGTAGACCTGATGAGAATGGGGCTCGAGGTGGAGAGGCCTGGTGTGCTGCTTGCATTGGTACTGCAGTCACGTCAACAGGCGAAGTGGTAGCAAGCGCCTCTGGACAGCACATTCCTTGGCGCGTAATTGCAGAAAAGGCCGATGTGGTAGGGCGCGAGTGACATTGTTGTGACCTGGAGACAAGCGCCGGGCCCGCTGGCTCTGGAGGGGTCGGTGTGGGCAACGGTACCGCTGTGATGATGTTGGTGGTAACGGAGGAAGGTGGCTGCTCATCACTCAAGAACACCATGCCTTGGGGGCCAGATTCATTGAGTGAAATCTTTTGTGGGTGTAGTGTTGTGTGCCCAGTTTTGTTAGTGATAAGGCGAAGTATCATCTGGATGTATTCGCTCTGGTACGTGAGTAGCTTTTGTTGATCGCAGATTACATCATGACAACACTTTATATCACTTTTCATCTCCGTTATCTCCGTTATCTCCGTATTTAAATTTGTGATTACTTCCACCAACCTGTTAACGGCCGCCGCACTTGTCATCGATTTTGCCTTCGCTGGAGCCATTTTTTTCTTGGTGTTTATATTTATTAATGTTCGGTGTACGTTTTACGATTATTAATATATATTGTAACTAGGGAATGTAGCAGATTAAATAATAAATACAATAACAAATACGGAGCTGTTTAAATTAGCTGCCTTGCACAACAGCGCCCTCTATCGATTTATATCGATAATATAATTATGTTACTTAGATGTGTACTTTTACTTATTACCAAAAATTAATAGTACAATGTAACAAAGTAGTATTTATTTAATCGTATGGCGATCTGTGGAATAGGCGAATACATGTAATAATAATAATCTATTATAAGATTTATAAGTCAACATTCAGCTTTCTCAGCCAACTAGCTGCGTCTTGAGTGAGGTTGTAGATGTCTTCTATGGGTCCCGGGTATGAATGTATTGGGCATCGCTGCATTATATGATCCATGGTTTGGGCCTCTTCGCCACAATCACATAGGTCCGAATCACGCCAACCCCATTTGTGCCGAAAGAAGTTACAGCGACCATGTCCTGACCTAAGCCTGTTTAACTTGCACCAGAGCTTTCGAGGTAGATTGAAGCCCTTAGGTTTGGCTGTTGGGTCTGCGACTTGGGCAAAGATTCCATCTGCTTCTACGTTCCATTCATTTTTCCAGTAAGTATTAATATCGAAGTGGGAGAGACTCTGGGCTGAGATGCAGGGAGGGTGGCGAGAATTGAGTCTTACTGTCGGTGGATGGCAAAATTCAGCATGTGCAGGGAGTGATGGTGAAGCTACTATTTTTTCTGCCTCTCTTTTTAGTGCTTTTTTCCTGCGAAGGTGCGGAGGAGCTATGTGTGCCAATACAGGTAGCCAGTGCCGAGGGGTCGACTTGATCGTTCCAGATATATATCGCATGGTGTCGTTCAGCCTAGTGTCAACCTTATGCACATGAGCACTGTTTAGCCAAACCGGGGCGCAGTATTCAGCGGCAGAGTACACCAGCGCAATGCCGGTAGTACGTAGACAGTCTGCAGAAGCACCCCAGGTCGTGCTACAGAGTCTATGCAGGATGTTGTTTCTGGTTTCAATCTTCATGGAGAGCTTGCCGAGATGTTCGTTGTAGGTTAATGACCTATCCAGAGTAATGCCTAAAGATTTTGGACGAGGGTTATATTTTAGAGCTTCTCCCCTGAAACACACTGTTGGTTGGTAATGGGCTAACCGATTATTTAAGTGAAACAAAGTAGTAAAACTTTTGTTTGTGATAATTTACTTGACTTGTTGAAGAAGACTAGGTGCATTTGATTATTTTGATCCTGATTTTTAAAAGCTTGGATAGCACTGCTGCTAGAAACTCACTTTCGAGTTAAAACCATGCGTGGCGCTCTATCATAAGGTCAATAAAAACATTATTTGGAACTTCCTTTAAAAAATATCAAACAACTCGAAAATAAGGCTACTGTAGTGTTTTTATGTGTATGCTGTATGTGTAAGATGTGGCAGAAAGTTGAATTGATTAAGTTCCTTATTTATTGTTTTCACATTTTTATTTGAAAAAATAAAAAATGTGTACAAGATCTATATTTTTATACTTTTTCGCATCCAAAAAGCTTGGAAATAAATTAATTTAGTATTTAAATCTTTATTTTCATACGTTTTACTGCATACTTACTTCACTAACCTGGAAACTTTAATGGCTTTACAACACACAAAGTGGCAGTTAACAATACTGTAAACGCAGTTACGACATAAGTTAACAATTGAATTCTAGGGCATAAGAGATTTTGGATGATAAATAATGTTTTTTCGGAGGTGTAACGCACATTTTCTTCTTATTTTTTTGGCGTAAGGGACACTATTTCCTAAACTACTGCATTTATTGATATTCAATCAATAGATTAGTGTAGATAAAGTTATTTGAAAAGTATACATGTAAAAATCATCTTAATGGGATGAGTTATGAAATTATGAAATTTAAAAAAATGGAATATTGATTTTTGGCTCCCCTGAAAGGTAGGCGTTTGTCCCTTACGACATTTGAAATTTCCACCGTCGATATGAACACATTTGAGATATTGACATATTTCGATATATTCAAATACTTTAACATATTGATATATTTAACATGTTGACATATTAACATATATTAAGACGTATCTTGACAAATTCACGTATTGTCATTGAGGTGGCTACGACACGATCCATTTTGAGATAATATTCCGTACTTTAGTTATTGCTTTTAACAACTTTCTTTGTTCACTGTTATTTATGGGTGGATCTAAATCCTATCTTTGCTGTCGAGTTTCAGAGCAATGGACAAGGAGCGTTCTTCTCGTCGCCGTCGTGTCAACGCATGACGAGCGGCATCGACGTGAAACGTTGCCTGACGAGCGGCGCCACCGGGTGTCAGTCGTGAACGATGAAGCGATTCGACACAGCCGTAGCCCAATTAGACGCATTGAGACATACGGACGCCGAAGCCATGCGCGACACCGAAGTCGCAGCCCTATAATTATATTATTATTATTATTTCGCGAATTGCGCGGCTTTAGCCGCTGCCCGGACCTTTGCTATGGGTACTCAATAACTCGTAGTGAACGAACTGTTGGCGTTTGTTCAAAATGCCGTCAACCAAGGAGCTATGACTGACGTTAGCATCGTCTAGGTCTGCAAATCCAGCTTCACAGTAGATGAGATTTGCAGTGGCAAGGTGCTGCTTTACCAGTGTAATGTATAATTTTCAGGCGTGAATTAACGCATCAGCGATACACAATTTATCCCATTTCTTGTCAAGTTGTTATGTTGGTATCTTAAATTAATCTTATAATCTATGGTCAATTCAACTACCAGTGGACCTGTATCAAAAAACTACTGAATCTGTGGCATATGCACCCGGTGTTGCTAGGGGCATATTTCACTCTCCTCGTTTGTAAGTAAACCCAGGTCACTGTATTAGTATTATTTTAAATAGTTATTTCCAAAATTGTTTATGTAGTCCAGTTTTAGTCTTCTTTTTTATTCCTCAGTCGTTTCAGGGTTCCAGCATATTTTAATGACAGACGAAACCCGAGTTTGCTGCCTTTACGTAACTATCAACTAGTATCTGTACTCGTATTGACGTTTAGTTTTTACCCCGATATGTGGAGATTTACAACATTAGAAAGTGGTATTGATCTAGATATCGATTTCGGCAGGTCATCACCGGGGTCGTTCTTTTCTTATAAGCCAGCGAGCTAGCTACATGTAATTTTATTACATATTGGAGAATTACATACCATACCTCCATCCCTTGTAAGTGTTTCGACGTTTTGCCTGAAGTGTCTAGTGAATTATTATTGTGTATCGTATTGGTTTTGACCACGCATTCTTATATTCCAGTTACCGACAGTCCACATAGTATTTCTACACATTATAACTTGAATAATAATCTACGTGGCAATTATCACAGCAACGGTAAGTGTTTATAACCCTTTCGCTCTTCAGAGCCGTGTTGTGTGTCGAGTGTTACCTAAAAGTCATGTCCATATTTCAGCATTTATTAAATACCAGCGGAGTACGCTAAGAGACACTTGTGCCACATCCTGCCACGTTTCCCACGGACCTTTCGGCGTTCCGGAGTCGACATTGGTCAGCGCAGACCGTAAGCAAGGCCATTATCCTCCAAAAGGTCAGTTCCTCTACTTATTTTACAAGTTTTGAGGTTATTACTTGTGTGCCACGTCATGTCTGTCTCATACATCTCTTCTCTTGCTAAACATATCCAGCTAAACCTCCTTGGAACGAGCACTGTTAACTATTTAAATTATTGTGCAAGGATTTATGGTGTTTTCTTAAATTTACTCTGCGTTTGGACACATAATGCCTTCTTGCATCAGCTACGAACCATGAGGCAGTCTCTTTATGCCTAGCGAACTGCTGAGTCATCTTCTTAATCTTCATGCCACCTTTTCTTTACCGTATTCTTAAATTAACCCTCTCAACCTATCATTTAACTTCCGCATTGCCTGCGTATGGGTCGCTTACACCTACTCCCGGACCATTCCAGGAGGTGCTTGGTACGGGCCTAGCCATAGGCCACGCCAGTTCATCCGGCGAGGTGTCAACGTGCGAGCGTAGCCGCTCGAACAGGGACAACTCTGCGCGACCACACCCGCAGCTAAGCGATTTAATGTTTTAACGTCCAAATTTGATTACTTACTAGCGTCATCGACCAAACAACAACAATACCCTAAATTACTTAAACTAATTATCTACATAAACCATATTTTCAAAAATAAAATTGTATTTCTAAATTATTGTGTTTACTTGTTTGACACCCAGTTAGGGCGAAAAAATATAGTATTTCAGTGGCGCCCGAGCAGTTGTTGTTGTTGTTTAACTAATTCCCTCTTTTAGAAGGAAATAGTGGTCGATGGAGCTAGGTGGTGTTTAAGTCGTTAGATCTTGTGTATATTTTACTGTTACATCTTATTGTGATAATTGTGTTAAACTGCCGGCAATAGTGGAATTATTATTACCTAATATCTGAGTGTGTATAAGTTTAGTTGTAATATTTAGATCTAGGGTGAAAATTATTATTTGTGATTGGTCGATCACGCTCGTTTTACACTATTCTCTAACATTACGACGTGCGTGGTTCAACGATATCGCTACACTACTATTATTCCAGGTGGTAGGACCTTTATGCACGGTCCGCCCGGGTCATTACCACAGTCTCACCAAATAATCCCACTAGTAAGCAGCAGTGCTTGCACTGTGTTGTTTCAGTGTGGATGGTGAGATTTCCGGTTATTATAACTTGCATAAGAGGCATTCCACCTAAAGCCTCAAGGTTTTTTTTTCCAGTTTTTTTTTCCCTATATTACCTTAACTTCAATTACCTTAACTTCAATTAACTTTAACTTCAATTAACTTTAACTTCAACTGGCTTTAACTTCAACTGGCTTTAACTTCAACAACCTTTTATTTTGGAAATCCTCAACTTCAATATTACTTAACTTTTTTTTATAATAAATTACATTAACCAACAAATTCAAGTACTCAGTGGTTCGCTACCATAAATAATTATAACCATAGTATATTCTAAATTAATTTGAAAACATACCTATTGCTGTTCGCTGTCACTGACTGTAATAATTAAATTTATTTCTCTCACATTACTTAAATAACATTTTTAAAATGTCAAATTCTACATTGGAGGAACGTCCAATTGCATTTAACTTATTGAAAAAAGATGAACTTGAGTATGAGGTAAAAGTACGACATGGCGTCCCGCTTGCTACTGTCATGGACCTGCGGTGTCAGATTAGAAAATTAAATACCGAAATACCAACTGATGAGGTCGCGGATTACGAGGGCGACGTCACTGAGGAGCTTCAACTTATCGCATCTAAAATGGAGGAGCTAAATGTTTTATTGCAAACTTCGGTACAACGCCACACTTCTTTAAAGGTTCTTAACCGTGTGCAAGCAGCTGCCCATCACCTCTATCACCGTCTGACACGCCTATCGCCTTCCGAATCGGAATCCACGAGGCACCTCGAACTAACCGAGCAGTTGGATAAGTTACTTTTGCGGTTGGATAATATTTTAGATAATTTCAAAAGTGCATTGACCCCGGACATTAACCCCGAGGCCACTGCACCTACTTCACCTTCCCCTACTGCAGCACCAGCCTGCGCAGCCACGCGTTATAATGCGGTAAACAAATTAGACCTAAAATATGATGGTAGGTCCTGCATTAAAGCGTTCCTGCGAAGGTTGGAGCAGGTACGTGCCTCTCGAGAGATTTCAGACGCAGCATTGTTCCGCTCAGCATGTGAACTGTTCACAGACGAAGCGACCTCATGGTTTGACGGAATTTGTGATCAGGTCCATTGCTGGACGGACCTTAAAAAACTCTTGCTCCGCGACTATTTACCAGTTGATTACAATGAACGCCTTTTAGTGGAAATTAGGTCAAGGACGCAAGGGCTTGATGAATCTATAGTTAATTACGTCAGTGTCATGCTCAATTATTACTCACGCTTGGAAACTCCACTGTCTGAGCATGAAAAACTTAGTATATTGCTACAAAATATTAGGCCTTTTTATTCAAAACAACTAGCTTTATTTCCAATAAGATCTATTAACGAACTTAAAGACCATTGTCGACAACTTGAGGCGGCGGCTCAACGCGCCGAACGTTTCGCAGAACCCAACAGGGATATAAGTAAGTCACTGGCTCACGACTTAGTTTACAAACCAGCCACTTCAAAAAATGTTTCCTCGGTAGGCGCCCCTGTTGACTTCTGCGTGCGCTGCCGCGTAGATGGTCATACCCTTAGGTATTGCAGGGCAGCCCCCAGGCTGATCTGCTACCGCTGTGGTGAGAATAACGTAACAGCTAATACTTGTCCTAAATGTGCCTCCGGGCAAAATAAAGCAAAAAACTAATGGTTCCGAGTCAGGGTATGGTTGACCCGGATCTAACTAAACCTAAAATAAAATACAAAACTAGATATTTTTTCCCAACAACTACAAATAACAATAACACGTATACTACATTGAATAAAAACCATACCACATCGGAGAAGACCCTTAACCCTTTAAAATACCCAGTAACAACTTCTACCATTTACACTAATAGACATACTTACCCAGCTACGACTGGTTCGATTTACACCCAAACCCCAATCCCCTCCCCTCCTGCTGTTGTAAATAACAATCCCATTCCGGCCGCTTCCTTTCCATCCTTTCCATTCCTTCACCAATACCACATCCCAACTAATAGCACTAATTACCATACGTCCCCGCTTACTAACGCTTACCCACCCACTAACTGCATGCTCCACTCCAATCCCGCTACCATAAATCCCGCTTATAACCTTCCCCAATACCACATCCCAATTAATACCGATAATTACCCCTTGTCCCCGCTTACTAACGCTTACCCACCCACTAACTCCACATCCCACCCCAATCCCGCTGCTACTCCCCTAGAACAATGTACCCCTATTTACCCAAATAATGAAACTCACCTGAATAATAAAATTTACCCAACGAACAATTTACACCCAAATACGTTTGCTTACCCAACCCCTATATATTACAACCATAATAATGCTATTTACCCAAATAATAAAATTTACCCAACGGTAAAATCAACCGAAATTGCATCTGTATACCCAAAGTCAACTGTTAATAACTGTAAATCGTCAGTAAGCTCACATAATGAAACTTACCCAACCAATAAAATTTACCCAACGGTAAATTCCAATTTAAATACGTCCCCTAATTTAAACCCAAAGAGATATAACTATAATAACGAAATTTACCCAAATAATGAAAGTTACCCAATGGAAAAATCAGTCCAGAAACTAATTTCGCAACATTCTAACACTACTTCACTAAAAGTTCTTAAGCCCGGTAGCACTGTCCGTAACCTACCAGTTAAAATTAAATTAAATAGTACGATAAAAATAAAACACTCACCACCTAGGTCTGCCTTGCAATACCGCCCATCGAATAAGGCAGTTCAAGACGAGTGGCGGTCCTGGTTGTCGACAATAAGGTCATTCTTTGAAAGCAGCGATGCTATCTTAAAATTTAATAGTTTAGTCAATGGTCATGATTTGCGTCCTTACCTTAAAGTTAAAATTTACGATGTAACCTATACCGGCCTCCTGGATTCTGGTTCGGAACTGTCGATTATTGGTGGTGATACACAAAAGTACTTTGAGAACTTAGTTACTATTCATAAATCAAACGATGTGAGTCGCATAGTGACAGCGAACGGTTCCTCTTCACCTATATCGGGCTATGTGTTCTTACCAGTCACCGTTAGTGATACAACAGCAATAGTTAAATTTTATGTTATACCGGAGGTACCAACAAAACTTTTATTCGGCATTAACTTTTGGCAAACTTTTAATATAGCTCCGGACGTATTATCATTATTGGGTAACGATTGTTTATTGTCAGACGAAGATCATATTAATACCCTTAATTCTGAGGTGAGATTTTTACAAGGATTAGATTCCTTATCGTACGAAGACCAACTTCAAGCAGAGAATATTCTTAAGGAATTTAAAACCATTTCCTCTGAAGAGAAAGGTTTAGGGAGGACCCATCTGCTTACCCATACTATCGACACGGGTGACGCGAGACCCATAAAACAGCGCTTTTACATGCTATCTCCTTCTAAGCTTGCTGAGTTGAACAGGCAGCTCGATGAAATGCTTGAACTGGATGTTGTCGAACCAAGCAGCAGCCCATGGAATAATCCAGTAACTATGGCACCTAAAGCAGATGGTTCCCTACGATTCTGCTTGGACAGCAGGAAATTGAACGAGGTCTCGAAACACGATGCTTACCCTTTACCTTTAATTAATCAGATACTTGACCAACTCGGAAATGCCAAATTTTTATCATCGTTAGACTTAAAATCAGCCTTCTGGCAAATAGGTCTTGATTCACAGGCATCCAAGGAGAAGACCGCCTTTACAGTTCCTGCTCGTGGCTTATTCCATTTCAAAGTCATGTGCTTCGGCCTAACTTCCGCGCCGGCGACGCAGCAACGCCTGATGGACATCCTATTTGGTCCGGAGTACAGTGGTCGTATCTTTATTTACCTAGATGACATCATAATAGTTTCCGAGACGTTCACTGAGCATCTTACCTTATTACGTACAGTACTAGAACGTCTTCGCTACGCTAACCTTACTATAAATTTATCAAAATGTAATTTCTTTCGTAGGCAACTTAAATATTTAGGCTTCGTGGTGGATGAATACGGTTTACGCACAGATCCTGACAAAGTCAAAGCAATTATTGACTTCCCTATACCGACATCTCGAAAAGATGTCAAGCGTTTTCTCGGTACCGCATCTTACTACCGTCGTTTTATTAAGAATTTCAGCAACATAGCAGGGCCTCTTAACCAATTAACTTCAACTCGGAAGGGCGCTCCACCTTTTCGTTGGTCACCAGAAGCCGACAGAGCTTTCAGCGAACTAAAGGTAGCCATGACAACTGCACCTGTCCTAGCCTGTCCAGACTTCTCCAAACCATTCGCGGTACATTGCGACGCGTCAGACTTCGGAATTGGTGGAACCTTGACTCAGGACTTCGACGGTGAAGAGCACCCCCTGGCGTACTACAGTCGTTCACTTACGCCGCAGGAGAGGAACTACTCAGCCACTGAGAGAGAAGCCCTAGCTGTCGTCAATGTTGTTGAACATTTTAGGCCGTATCTCGAAGGGGACCGTCAATTTAAAATAATAACGGACCATTCGAGTTTAAAATGGTTCCTTAACCTTAAAAATCCTACAGGACGCCTCGAGAGATGGGGTTGTCGTCTTTCTCCTTATAACTTCGTGGTCGAGCACCGTCGTGGTTCGGAAAATGTCGTGCCGGACGCCTTATCAAGAGCAGTTCCGGTACACTTAATCGATACCAGCACCATTGCGGATGCGTGGTACTTAAACCTATATAAAAAATGTGAGGCCAATCCAGGGTCGGTGCCTAATTTTCAATTGAAAGACGGTCGCCTGTATCGGTATACAAAAATTAAAAATATTTTAATATCCGAATTCGAATGGAAGGAGGTTATCCCTATGGAATTCCGCGATGAGATAATGCACGATAATCATTCGGTTCCTACAGCAGCTCATCTGGGTACGGCGAAAACTTATAAAAGGCTGAAACTCCGCTACTTCTGGCCAGGCATGTACCAAGATGTTGTTCGGTTTGTCGCTAATTGTACTGCGTGTGCAGCGTATAAGCACAGTCAACATCCGACCCCAGGTTTCATGGGAAGCGCGAAGCTCTGCTGTCGTCCGTTTCAGTGCCTAAGTCTGGACTTAGTCGGACCCTTACCGCCTTCAAGACAATTAAATACGTACCTATTTGTGGTCGTTTGTTGCTTTACCAAGTACTGTATGCTGTTTCCAATGCGCCGCGCAACCGGAAAGGTGATTTCTCAGAGGTTGGAAAACCATGTATTTATGGTCCACGGCATTCCGCAAACCATCATTGCGGACAATGCCTCCTATTTTACTGGCGGTGACGTTCAGAAGTTATTTGCCAACTACAACATTCCTCAATTACACTACTCCCCAGTTTATTGTCCCCAAGTTAACACCGTAGAACGTTATAATAAAACTGTGGTGACTGCGATCTCTACGTTCGTCGCATCGGATCATCGTACGTGGGATATTAACATTTCAAGGATCCAGTTTGCACTTAATACCTCTGTAAACGAGTCTACCTCGTTCACTCCATTCCTACTAGTTCACGGACGTGAAGCTGTTCCTGATGGTACTATCTACAATGACTCTGAAGCGGTAGAGGAGATCATCTTCGCTTCCAGACGCGATTACTTTGATAAGATAAAGGTGCTAAAAGAAACTTATCCAACCGTCAGAGAGTTATTGCAGAAAGCTCACGATCGTAACATCAAGTATTACAATGAGAAGCGACGTGACATAGAATTCAATGTAGGTGATGAAGTGTGGAAACGTACATACAAGCAGAGCAACGCCGGGAGATATTTCGCTGCAAAGCTGGCTCCTAAATATGAAAAGTGCCGCGTGATACGGAAGGTGTCCCGCTTGGTATACGAACTGGAGGATGAAAATGGGAAGCGATTGGGAAAATGGCACATAAAAGACTGTAAGCCAGTTTCTATCAACGCTACCTAATGTTACAATTTAACTAAATTAACACAAAAACCCCCGGACCGTAAGGTAAATTTATGGATCGATAACAACTGTCCTGGGCGTCGGATTAAACATGGAATGATTACTGAATGGAAAGTTTTTTTTTTGTGCGGAGATTTGCGGGCACGTTTTTTTACTACTTCTCGTAGCTTTACTAATTCTTCCTGGACCCCATCCAGCAGGAATAAGCCTACACCGGTGCGGATTGTGACACCTTAAGGAAGCCTATACTATTTCTTTTCAGAGCGGGTGGTGACTCTACAATTACTGCGATATGGGACGCATCTTCTCTCTTCTACTTACTTACTAACTCTTTCTTTCTCTTATTTTGATCTTTTGAGTAGCTTTCCCGACCAGCACCATCTTAGGCCTAAATAAGCCTTTTCACTGATGCGGATCGTGACATCTAATAAAGCCTACACGTACCGATACTGAGCGGGTAGTGACTCAGATACCTGGATGGTTGCTTCGTCGTTTCATACCTTACAATACTTTGTTAGATTCTTACCCTTCTTGCCAAAACGGTTTATTTAGCGCATTTTTTTTTAATTCCTTTTTTTAAGGTCATCTAGTAACTGGTAGCAGCTAGTTCTAGTTACTATTCTACTGCAGTTACCGTAGGCCTCGACGCAGTTGTTTCCAGCGTCGGCCGCGCGGACTCAATTGATGCCAAGGTACTGCAGGACGTGTGATTCTGGGCCGGGAGTCCTCGTCAAATTGTTCAGGGTAACTTAGTTAAGGGATTCACCTGATTTTATTGTTGTAGTTATGAGTGTACTCAGCTCGAGGGCGAGCTGGAATTTTCCTCTTTCAGTTCCTTTCTTCGTAAAATTCTCCTGGTTGAGGGGGTATGTAATGTATAATTTTCAGGCGTGAATTAACGCATCAGCGATACACAATTTATCCCATTTCTTGTCAAGTTGTTATGTTGGTATCTTAAATTAATCTTATAATCTATGGTCAATTCAACTACCAGTGGACCTGTATCAAAAAACTACTGAATCTGTGGCATATGCACCCGGTGTTGCTAGGGGCATATTTCACTCTCCTCGTTTGTAAGTAAACCCAGGTCACTGTATTAGTATTATTTTAAATAGTTATTTCCAAAATTGTTTATGTAGTCCAGTTTTAGTCTTCTTTTTTATTCCTCAGTCGTTTCAGGGTTCCAGCATATTTTAATGACAGACGAAACCCGAGTTTGCTGCCTTTACGTAACTATCAACTAGTATCTGTACTCGTATTGACGTTTAGTTTTTACCCCGATATGTGGAGATTTACAACATTAGAAAGTGGTATTGATCTAGATATCGATTTCGGCAGGTCATCACCGGGGTCGTTCTTTTCTTATAAGCCAGCGAGCTAGCTACATGTAATTTTATTACATATTGGAGAATTACATACCATACCTCCATCCCTTGTAAGTGTTTCGACGTTTTGCCTGAAGTGTCTAGTGAATTATTATTGTGTATCGTATTGGTTTTGACCACGCATTCTTATATTCCAGTTACCGACAGTCCACATAGTATTTCTACACATTATAACTTGAATAATAATCTACGTGGCAATTATCACAGCAACGGTAAGTGTTTATAACCCTTTCGCTCTTCAGAGCCGTGTTGTGTGTCGAGTGTTACCTAAAAGTCATGTCCATATTTCAGCATTTATTAAATACCAGCGGAGTACGCTAAGAGACACTTGTGCCACATCCTGCCACGTTTCCCACGGACCTTTCGGCGTTCCGGAGTCGACATTGGTCAGCGCAGACCGTAAGCAAGGCCATTATCCTCCAAAAGGTCAGTTCCTCTACTTATTTTACAAGTTTTGAGGTTATTACTTGTGTGCCACGTCATGTCTGTCTCATACATCTCTTCTCTTGCTAAACATATCCAGCTAAACCTCCTTGGAACGAGCACTGTTAACTATTTAAATTATTGTGCAAGGATTTATGGTGTTTTCTTAAATTTACTCTGCGTTTGGACACATAATGCCTTCTTGCATCAGCTACGAACCATGAGGCAGTCTCTTTATGCCTAGCGAACTGCTGAGTCATCTTCTTAATCTTCATGCCACCTTTTCTTTACCGTATTCTTAAATTAACCCTCTCAACCTATCATTTAACTTCCGCATTGCCTGCGTATGGGTCGCTTACACCTACTCCCGGACCATTCCAGGAGGTGCTTGGTACGGGCCTAGCCATAGGCCACGCCAGTTCATCCGGCGAGGTGTCAACGTGCGAGCGTAGCCGCTCGAACAGGGACAACTCTGCGCGACCACACCCGCAGCTAAGCGATTTAATGTTTTAACGTCCAAATTTGATTACTTACTAGCGTCATCGACCAAACAACAACAATACCCTAAATTACTTAAACTAATTATCTACATAAACCATATTTTCAAAAATAAAATTGTATTTCTAAATTATTGTGTTTACTTGTTTGACACCCAGTTAGGGCGAAAAAATATAGTATTTCACCAGTCTGCGGGCAAGGCCGAGCAGATGCCGTCCCGACGGAGGGATGGGGGAGCAAAAAGTCTGCAGGACATTATCTCGGTGTTCAGGGTGGCCCTTCCGGATGATGTGCCTGCGTTTGTGGCGATGCAGCTGGATAAGTTGCCTCCTGTTAGTTTCGACCACGTCGACGTCACCAGACTGTTGAAGGATATTGTGGCCCTAAAAGCGAGCCTGGCTGAGATTGCTGAAAAATTCGATGCATCGCAGATAGCTATTACCGAGATGCGCAATGAAATTACCTGCTTGCGCAAGTCTGCCCCGGTAATTAGGTCGTCGGCTGATGCATCGAATTCCAATGTCAACGAACAAACTTGTGTCGATACGTCGTCGGTCTCAAGTTTCGCGCCCGCGCTGACGCAGCTTGAAAAGCCAGCGCCTCTTACGCCGCGTGCCGCCCCGCGCGCCGCCGCCCCGCGACCCGCGCGCCGCCGCCCCGCGACCCGCGCGCCGCCGCCCCGCGACCCGCGACTTCGCTTCGCTACGTGCACTTCAGTTCGTTTGTAGTGCGCGTGCCGCGGTTTATGCTGGGGACCGTCGAGTGTCCTGACTTTTGGCCGAAAGGTGTTGTGTTCCGGCGGTTTCGGGGCAACCTACCGGCAGCGACCAAGATACCAATTTTGGCAGAACGGGACTACACTGTTCTGTCACCTCGGTGTTAGTTTTAAGTTTTATATTGTTATGTATTGTTATGTATGTCTATAAGGTATTTGTAAATATGGGCCTCGTTGCCCGAAATAAAATTTATTATTATTATTATTATTATTATAAGGCAGGATGTTGTGAATCGACGAAGTCGGAGTCCCGATAAGCGTGATGCGGTATCTGGAAGTCGCCCGCGATATCGTAGTCGCAGTCCTATTGGAGAACAACGAAGAAGCAATAGTCGTCGAGATCAGGAGCGCGAGTTGCAGCGGAAACGTGAATTGCTGAAACACCTAGAGGAAGACATTCGCATATTACAGAATAGATTGCAATCCAGTCCCAGTCGAGTCTTCAGTAGAACAAGAAATGACGCCGCAAGACAAGACGAACGACGCTCTAGGTCGCGCCCGTTGGAGACGCTGTTGCGGCGACCCGATCGTGATAGAGAACAAAGGAACAGGGACTTAAGAAGGTCAGTCAGCCCAACATTTGCAACAAAAAATATATTACCCGATTTTGACCCTTCTCTTAAGACTCAAACCATTGACATTTGGCTAAAACAGGTGAACGAATGCGCCAAAGTCTACGGCTAGGACGACAAAACAATTGTACACTTTCCCATGTAAAAACTGCAGGGATTGGCCAAAACCTGGTACGAGAGCTTAAACTCCATTTTATTTACATGGTCCGAATGGCAAGAAAAGCTTGCCAGCGCAGAACTATGGCCAATCCCTGGAGGACATGCTTAGACGTAAGAGTAGGTATAACGAACCAATTGAGGTTTATTATTATGAAAAAATTGCTCTTCTGAACCGATGTGATATTGAGGGCAAACGGGCGGTAGATTGCATAATTCACGGTCTTAGCGACAAGACTATGAGATCTAGCGCCAACGCACTTCGGTGCTCGCACCCCGACCAGCTTTTGCAGTTTCTTTTGACAAACAAAGATTCTTCACAACATTTTGAACGTTCAACTTATAAGAGTAGACTAGTAACAGATGTTAAATCTCATTATAACAGCAACACAGATCAGAAATGTAGTGATAGGTTTAATCCTAATACAAAATTATTTTGTTTTAATTGCAAGGAGAAGGGACATCCTTACCTTAAATGTCCTAAACCCCTACTTAAATGTACAGGATGCAACAGAATTGGGCATAGGGTAGAAGACTGTAAAATTAAGCAGACCAGCACAGAAGACAAAAGTGAAAATCCCCTTAAGCAGATGTGTATTTCATCTTCGAAGTCCCACTCCAAATATAGCAAAGAAGTACATGTTAATAACTCACAAATTCAAGCCTTTGTTGATTTCGTTTTGTCGTTAATGACGAATTCGACAGTATTAGCATTAGGGCTGGCCTGCGATAACATTGCTGTGCCTCTGAAAGGTTTTGGTAATGAGGTCGTAGGATCATTAGGCGGGGTACTTGCTGAATTAACTGTCGACGGAGTGCAGGCTGTTGTCAAATTTCAAGTAGTAGATGATAAATTCTCGGACTTGCCATTACTGATAGGTCAATCATTTACCGAGTTGCCGCATGTGATTGTGTACAAGGATTGTCAAAATTTAAGATTTTACGACATCGGAAAAAAAATGCCATTTTCGCAAACCAATTTAGACGCTGATAAGTTAGTAAAATTGAAATCTTGTTCATGTGTCAATTTAAATGGGCCAGCGACCGTTAAAGTTGTAACAGAACCAAGTATTGACGCAGATATTTTAGTGAGCGGTAGGGTTGTTGGAAAACCATGTCAACAATACTATATTTGTGAAGGCGTTTATCGCGATGGAGAGGGCAAGGCTAATATTGTCGTAATTCCAATGTCACAACCAATTCAGCTGTTGATAGGAACAACTTTATGCCGTGCTATGCAAGTGCAAGAGGTCAAACGTATAGGTTTTCCCGATGCAAAGATATTAGAGTCTGATCAGAGGGATTTAGATAAAAACATGATACGAGTAGGTGAGTGTGCAGACGAGAGCGACAAACAAAGACTTTATAACATTTTAAATAAGTATAGACAGTGTTTTGCATTTGAATTAAAAGAGCTAGGAAATACTAAAGCAGCTGAGATGTCAATGTATGTGAATAGAGTTAAATAGTAAGAAACCCGTAGTTTACCGACCTTATCGCTTATAACATAAGGAACGCGAACAAGTGCGTGACATGGTTAGTCAAATGTTAGAGGCAGATATAATTCGAGAGAGTGTGTCGGAATATGCGAGTCCAATAATACTAGTGCGGAAAAAGGACGGTAAACTACGGATGTGCGTTGGTTACAGATTATTAAATTCTGTTACCATAAAGGAACATTACCCGATGCCTGTTATCGAGGATGAAATTGCTAGGCTTTCAGGCCAGGCATATTTTATTACACTCGACCTAGCATCCGGGTACTATCAGGTCCCAATAACAGAGTCATCCAAAGCTTTAACATCGTTTGTTACACCGGACGGCCAATATGAATTTAATCGTATGCCGTTCGGTCTTGCAAACGCCCCAGCTGTTTTTCAGCGGATGATGAACAATGTATTGGGATCTGCTAGGTACACCGAAGCCACTGCTTACGTAGACGATGTGCTTATTTACGGTAAAAGTAAAGAAGAATGTTTCACAACTTTGGAAAGAGTATTAGGTCTACTAGACGAAGCTAACCTAACGCTAAATTTGTCGAAATGTGAATTCTTGCGTGAGAAGGTAGATTACCTTGGTTACGAAATAAGTGCTGCTGGCGTAAGACCGGGTATTAAAAAGAAGTTTCCTCGCCCAACAAATCTGCATTCAATTCGTCAGTTTTTGGGATTGGTAGGATATTTCCGAAAATTTATCAGAAACTTCGCGCAAGTAGCTCATCCTCTATGCAAGTTATTAAAAAAGGACACAGTTTGGTGTTGGCCTGATGAACAGGAAGAGGCGTATAGGATCTTAAAAGAACGGTTGATAGATCGACCTATTCTATCAATTTATGACCCAGATTCGGAGACAGAATTGCATACGGATGCCAGCAAAGTAGGTATTAGTGTGTAACAATGCAGTTGTTACGCTCCTTACCTGTGTGCATTTTATAGACGAAATAGCCTTAATATCACTTCATTTTCACTTAAATTCACTGTAATACAACAGATCTTATATTTGTTGTTTACTAATAACTGATAACTGTCAAACAGACAGGTTAAAGACGTTTTTCATAAGTCGACTTTTGTCAAATGTTAGCGGCAGTAAGCCGACAGATGGCGTTACTAGTCATTCTTTATTAACTTCACTAATATTTAAATCTTTTATTAATTAACAGTCAACCTTAATGTAAATAATCTTCTAATAATTAATTCATTGTAATTATAAATAAGTATCGTATTTTATTATTTTCATTCAGCGCATGAGGAAATAATTGAGGGTATGTTGGTGTCTCACGTACACGACTCCAGTTATTTTCCACTCGTGACGCGAGTTGCTATGTGCATTTCTTTGTTCGCCCTACTCATATTTGAAATTAACAGTAAGGGGTGAAAGCTTATATATAGGCCACGCACCCTTCATTCGGCCTCTTTGCCGCCTCAACTTCTACTTTTTAACAACTTGACGTGTTGTTTTTAATAGGTACTAAATACCTAAGTTTTATTATATTCGGTGCATTTCCCCAAATCGGGTAAGTTCAGTGCAACGAACTAATTATCTATCCTATCTCTATTTTGCTGTGTACTGTGTTTGTGTTTTATACTTATTGTGTTCTTCTAGATTATTCCAAATTGTTCTTTTAACCTTTTTATTTCAAATAACCGACCGTTACTTCATAACGGTCGTTAGTAACTATTAATTGTTCTTTTCATTTAGCTTCTTCTTGTTTTAAATTGTAACTCTGTTCCGGTAGTTCTTGCCACCGCTAATAATTAACCTTGCGCTATTCCCTCGGGGCTTCACCGCTCAACGGCGGCTGGCATGGACTATCCCAATGCTGGACACCAGGCTCACACAGCCAATGCTTGGGTTTTCCAGGGTCCACCGCTAGGAGCATATCACGGCTTGGAGCATTTCACCGCACCGCTAGGAGCACTGCACCGCTAGGAGCACTACCGCTTGGACGACACTTCTTACTTCGTGGGATCGGGGTCTAAACCCTGTCCACTTCTCTTCTTGGCCGGAGCGGCCTCTAACCACGGTGACCAGGATCGTCGAGTGGGTTCCGGTGCTACACACCGGGTGCTGCCCCCGACGCCAGGATCCTGTCACCGCACACCGTCGGGCTGCCGTCGGTTTCTTCACTGCCGCTCCACGTCACCTACTGCGAGGGAAGTGCTAGCTCGCTTCGCAGAACCAGACCACACCCTACGAACCTACCTACCCTGTTCTGTTCACTCTACCGGCGTTCTTTTATAATAAACTATTTAAACTTCTCCTGAGTTTTTACTTGCCACCCGGTAGGACGTGACAAGTGGTACAGAGACCGCGTGGTAGCAATGATTCATTTCGCCCAGTAGCTTTTTATAGCCGACGGACTAGTCCGGAAGAAAAACATTTCCACGCATATGAATTGGAAACGCTGGCGATTCTCATGACGAGGTCAGTTCCTCTGGATCAGATGGCAATGATACACAAATGAATATGTAATAAATCTTTTAGGAAATATTTTGTTTATATGTATTTATTATATTTACTATGTAATGTTAACAGAAACAAATTTGTGAAATAAATAATTATGCAATATTTAATTCAATTTAAGAGTTTACCGATGTAGCAGTTGATTATGTTAAAGTATTTTAAGTCCGCTATATAGTAACAACATACTCACTAGAATGGATGGGTTAGTGAGAATGATATTGTTACCAACTCAACAAATTATGGAACCCAATTTTGCTAGAATGGATGGGTTAGTAAATATTGGATTCTATAATAATGTCAAGAGCAATAACAATATAAGTACATAATTGTTATTACTAAATTAGGAAAGTCGAGAAATATGTCATGTGTACACTCTTCAGAATAGATTGGTTGGGGAGGATACACTTTAATCAGATTTTGAAACCTAATCTTACCAGAATAGATGGGTCGGTGAAATTGGGTTTCATAGAAGTCTAGTGAGAAAGGATTGGTTCACTAGACGTGTTCAAGTTGAAGCCACATGACAACGCGCCTACCACATTTCTACGAGCAACATATTCGCCGTATTTATTATTGCTTTAGTTCTAAGTTATTATGTCAGAATCTTCTCTTCTTGTACTAACCTCTGACTCGAGTACACGTTATTCCTTGAATTACTGAAGTTTTTACTCAAAACCCTGATTACTCCCCAACATGGTCCTGGATCGAAACGGATAAGGAAGAATTATCCCAATTTTGGAAGCATTAAGAGTAATTAGCGGAATAAAGGACTTATTACTCAAACCGCACCGAGATCTACCCCTAGGTCATTCGCTGTCGTCATAATTACCGAGGAGTTGAGGTTCCTGGACATCACAGCCATACAGTGTTGAGAGTAGTGTATTAATTAAAACCCACCACTCTTACTCAGGTAGTATATAAGCGTAATTTATGGAATAATAAGGTTAGTATGTCCTTGTCTTTGTTAATTTAACCTTAGGTCAACCAATATGGCGAGTTAACATGTGCATTAACCAAGATTTAAACACATGAAATTAGTTAATTTACTTAATTGTATTTGTTCTAGCTCAGAGCTATTTAAATTAACTAGTTATTATTATAAACTTCCGAAGTTCTAAACGTACAAAGCTTTGCTTTTGCCGTTACAAAGTACAACGAGTGTACCGTTATTCATGTAATTCAGATTTTATGTCATAATTGAGGTTTATTTAAGGATTCCAATTAATTCATAACAGGATAAGGAGTAATATTAAAATAAAATTGTGTTAAAATCAAGTTGTTCGTAAGCTAAATAATAGGAGATTTGTAACTAACAATCATTTATAGGTTAAACTTTAAAATTGAGCATTAAGATTTATTTCACTGTTCTTTGATTAATTGTAAGACTTAAATGTCTAATAAAAGTAATTAATTAATTATCATTTAACCTAAAACCTGTACATATTATCCTATGGGCTACAACTTATTATCTAGATCTTTAAACTTAGAAAAATAGTGTCTTCGTTATTTACAGATTAGTATATACAATTATTACTCTAGTTAAATCATAATATTGTTTACATTCAAGGTTTGTTACTTGACACCCTTCCAAAATGGACGAGCAAAAGGAATTGATTAAGAAAAGAGGCAGCATCAAAGGTAAGCTGACTTTGTTCACAACATATGTTAATGGATTTAAGGATTCTACTATAACCCATACCGAGGAAATCCAATTGCAGTTGCGAATGGGTAAGATTGAATCGTTGTATCAACAATATGATGAGGTCCAGTTACAGTTAGAATGCAATACTGATAATCTAGACTTACAACTCGCAGAAAGGTCTGATTATGAGTCTAAGTACTTCACTTCACTTGGTGAAGCGCAGGAAATGTTGAACCGTGTAAATAAAAGGATGACTTCGAGTCATGCAGTGATCGGGGTTCTCGCGGTACCAATTGTAAACAAAGGCTTGTTAAATTACCTACTATTCAATTGCCCAAATTTCACGGCTCCTACGAAAACTGGTTAGAATTTCATGACACCTTTTCGAGTCTAATACATTCTAATGACAGCATTGAAGCAATTAATAAGTTTCATTACTTAAGGGCATCGTTGGAAGGTTCTGCTGCACTTGTGGTTAAGTCAATTGAGTTCTCTGCAAATGATTACGATATTGCATGGAAACTCTTATGTGATCGGTTTAACAACAAACGGTTGTTATTGCAAAACCACGTACTGTACTGATACCCCCCCAAAAAAATATTTTTTTAAACTTTATACATTTATATCTTATCTTTAAGTTGGCCTCTTGATCGTCTAATGTCTAATGAACCCTACATTGTGAACCGAATAGTAAACCAAAGAACTTTAATGAGCGAGAGATTATTATTACTAGTCTATTATGAAGTTCCTAATTTCTCCTTCCTACTGATTACTATTAGAGAATACTATTAAACTTGCCAGCTAACATCTATATGTTGTTAAATCAAACCTAAAGGTATTAACTATTCAGTAAAGAATTATATTAATAAAATTCCTAATTGAAATAAGGTTCAAATGATTATAGTAGTCTACTGGAAAGGATTAATTAACCTAACTTTGTATTATTAACCAAGGAACAGAGTTATAGCTAGCATGAATATAGAAGTCTTATCATAAACCATAATCATTCTACTGTTGAAACAAAATATCTATTAAGCGACTTAGAATATTATGAACAAACTAGGATCAATTTGAATTTCTTACTATTTCTTCTCTTATAAAATGGCAATTATATATTAGTGATTACAGGAAAGGCTCCATCTCTCGCCATTCCGCTGCTCTTTAACCATAACCTCAGAGCCCGCCCACTAATATATCTTTTATTATTTAGTATAACACATTATTCTATTAGTGTTAAATTTAGTAGACTAATTCTAGTCAATTAGGTAAACTTGATTCTACTAGTCTCTCCAAAAGGATCCTTTGAGAAGAGAGACCGAGACAAACTCAAAGGATTAAACTATTTAATTCAATTATTCATTTTACTTTTGAACACAAAATAATATATTAGAACAAAATAATATCAATGCTTAATTTTAGGCTTTATTCTTATTTCTTAGCCTGTTACTTCTTACTTATAGAATTAAACTCAATATGCCTATGACAAACTTTGTGTGTCTTTCTCTATAATTGGTAGTCATAACTACCAAACTATTTAGTAGTATACCTACTGTAATTATCATGTAACCCTACTAAGCGGGTTTTACAACCTTTTATTCTCTGGATTGTAGTATGAATTATTGAATCACTCAGATTACTATAATTCAATTTCAGTACTATATCCCTAGTACATTCATAACTTAGTCTGAAACACTATAGTGTGAATTATACATATACCATCTACTTCATTGAAATTGCCAACTCTAAATTATATCTAAAATTAATTGGCCCTAGTAAGTAGCCCTATAATTGATTTAGTGCGCTTTCAGATATCCTGTTTCAACACTTAATTTAACTAAATTAGTAGCCCTTTGGTTTTATCACTAAATAACTTCTTTAATAACCTTAATATTCTCACAAAGGTGGTGTGTTCTTGAACCACATAGTGTATACTCAACACTAGGGTTCCTTCAGACAACAACTAAGCATATGTCGCCTAGTGCCTGCTATACGGCCGCAACTCAAAATTTTTCATTTTTGATATTATTGCAGATTCGTGGTCAGAAGGGTTTAATTTACAACCTTAACTCAAAAAAATAAGGAAAACTATCCTCTAAAGCCTCTTAATGCACTTGTGGCCTTATGCAAATTTCCAAAAATCGACTATCCCTTACCTGCAATATGGCCACTCGCCAGTCCGCCGCTTGCGCCCGCGACGATCGCACGCAAAACTACCATGCTGTTCAGACACTTCGGAGTTGCGGCTGTGTAGCACAAACGTTCGGAACAAGTTTTTGAGTTACGTCCACATCGCACAACAGTAAATAAGACCGTGATTACAATGAACGCGTCAAAATATAAACGAAATAAAAATCACTTGATGATAAGACAACTACAGTAAGTAGGTACCTTTATATAATAGTTATAAGTCGTTACCTATGATTAATATACCTAAAGATTGTAATATAACAATATAAGGGTCAATCAACTTTTTTACACACACAATTTTGTCTGTTGCCCACTGTTCAGATTTTAATAAATAAAATAAAATCTGGGGACTTATTGGAAGTGAAATTATTATAAAATTATAGTTATATCATTAACTCCTTTCATTATAATGTATTGTTTTATTATTATTTTGATATTTATTTAATTTTCTGTACATAGGTTTTGTATGATAAATATTCAAATATAAAAGTAAAATAAAATACTAACACAAAAAAATATACATTATAAAAAACCTAACCTATGAGTGCCGCCGGCAGCGGGGCAGGGCTCAAGCTACCGGTGGTTAGGGCTGCAGAGAGAGGAACCTCCTCACAATGCGTGCCGAGGAGTACTACCTTCTGTATCTGGCCCTTAATCCAGCGAGAGTCTCTTGAGGTGTTGGTCGAGACTCTTCGCTATAAGACCGTTTGCCGAAACAACTATTGGGACAAAGATCGTCGAAACAACATCCCACATAGCGGTCACCTCGTGAGCCAAGTCAAGGTACTTGCTGAGCTTGCCCTTCTCGGCCTTCACGAGGTTCTTGTCATGCGGGATGGTGACGTCGACGAGCACTGCCGCGGGGCAGATCGATCGATTGAGATCGATCTGTCAATACGATACCAGGCTTATTGGCGACAATACTTAGTCCTGTCCGTGATGAAAAATCGATCCCAATAGAGCATAGCACGACCATTTTCGAGAACTGGCGCCGGTGTTTACTTATAGTACGGCACTTCAGACTCAACAAGACCATTATTGAAGAGCAAGTTGCTGATGGATGATCCTGGATGTATGAGCAAGTACTCGCCGTCGAAATTATGTGTCTGAGGGACTTGCCGGGGCAACGGCACGCTCGACAAATGTCGACCGTGCCATCCCTCAGAATATATTTCCGGTAATTGTTCGTCATTATGATCTCGTCAGCAATTGCACAGACAAAACCTTCGGTTACCCAAAGATTTCGGTTTTTACGGACGCTAAAAAGTCTACGTCGGGCCTTGTTAGGGCCAGGTAGAAGCGTCCGTGTAGCTCGTTGCTTTTCCATACGTTCTTGCGGTCTTCAGTGCTCAACACCGTTGGTCTGCGCCAGTTTTCGTTTGCCAAGGAGAGAGGCGTGAGGCTCCTGTCTACTGCAACCACGATGCATCCCACACTCATTGCCAAGGAAATAATCCCTAAGATTGCACGCACACTTCGCGGTTGTGGAGATTCTTAGCATTTAAAATGCCTCGACCTCCACATTTCCTTGGGATGTACAATCTCATGACAGATGAGCGTGGGTGCAACATGCGATGTGATTTAAGCAGTAGACGGATCTCCCTATTCAGGGCGTCCAGCTCAGTCTGAGTCCACCTTAGTATGCCAAAGGAGTATGTGAGCAGCGGCACCACCCAACCATTGAAGGCGCGCCTTACTACCCCGTGACAATGTTGACATTTAATATCATATCATGTCATGCAAAAACCATGATAACAAGATCTAGAACGAATAGAACAGAAGCGGATACTGCGATAGCACGCCCTCCACCCCAGCCCGCTTCGTTCAGCTCATGTCGCCATCGCTGTTGGGTGATGAGTTCGCCACTGCACCCGACACCAGCGAGTCGAGCGATCTCCGCCGTCGCGACCACCTACGTGACGTGCGACCACCGCTGCCGGCACGCTTGGGGCCTGCGGGGCATCCTGCTCTGCGCACGGCTGGGTTTAGTGCACCGCATGCGATGGTCAACATCGAATAATGAAAATTGCATGCGACCATAATATGGGGCTACAGAGGGAGGAACTAACCTCACTGCGTACCGTGATCGAATGCTGCTCCTGTTTCAGACTCTTGAACCAGCCATCACTGTTACCGCCCAATGACTATCGGATCAGGTGCGGGCCATTCAGCGGCTTCGGCGACTGGATCAGTCTGTACCTTGATCGGCTACGCCTTGAATCGCTACATATTCGTACAACCTCCGCTTCATCACGGGACCCTCCTGCTGCGTTATCGGCTTCGATGCCAGTCGCCCAACACGCACTGATATCAGTGCAGTATGATCCCGTTAGCGACGTTGAGGATTGTGTGAATATAAGCGTAACTAGCCAGGTGAATGAGCAACTGAGGAGGGCTTTGGAAGACGCGATCGCGCAGTATCGGTCCACACCCAACTCTAGGTCTCGTTTACCACGCTTGCCTGGCAGTAAACGAAATTTAGCACTTATGGGAGCCCTAAACGCCTTGCTGGCGTCATATTTACAAGCCAGCGAGGATATTATCGATACCCACTCAAATTTGTACTGCGGGGCCAGCACTGCATGCCGCGTAGCTCGAGTCAAGTTTTCGGACACTGACCGAGCGACGCGCGCTCGCGGGTCTGTCCCCGCTTGGCAAGTGCGAGTTGAGCGGCGTATTGATAAGTTTAGGACTCTCATAGGAAAGCTTGTCTGCTTCAGGGGGGCAATGAACGCCCCCGAGTCATACGTTTCGTGAACCAGGCTTTTGCTTGGACCGGAATAAGGCCCCAACATTATTATGGCCTGTGTCACGGAACGTATCGACTTCCTGAAGCAGAAAGTTTGCGCGTGGGCAAGCCGTATTCGTCGCTATAGAGAGCGTGTAGATAGATATCAGCACAATCACCTCTTCCAAAGTGATCCGAGGAAGGTATACCGAAAGTGGGAAGGAACCGATCAAGGAGTGAGCGACGGACACCTACCGGATGCTCCTGCTATGGTTAATTTCTGGCGCAACATCTGGTCGGTGCCTGTCGTGCACACAGAAGGAGACTGGATTTTAGGTGGGCAGATATTCAAACATAGGTTATTTAAATTATATACCTATCTGTCAAGAGAATTTACGCGTTAGGCATACTTCGAGACATTGATTATCGCATATAATAATGTTTTACTGTGCCAAAGATGATTAATAAAGGTATCTGATAACTATTTTTCGTGTTTTTCATTTATTTTATTATTTTTAAATGTATTTTTGTATGATAGTATGCTTATTACCGTCATTTAATTCTTTTGCGATTTTGGACACATCTCGAAATTCCGTAAAATACTTTCTGCGATAAGGCCACAACACGAAGTGCCTATATTTGAAGGCCAGTACTTTAAAAACTAAGCATACTTGAAAAAAAAATGCACATTCATTTGAAGCTCTATATAATGAACAACAAAATAACCTAAACCACAGTGTTATTGACCCAAAACTTAAGGAATTAGACCCTTTTTTCTGCCGCACACTCAACTCGTAAAACTTTGATCGGCGATTTCTCTTAATATTGGTTTTTTGAGATGTGCCCGTATAGCAGGCACTAGGCGATGTGTAAGTACAGTGACCACTGATTGTCCTTGGACAGAGACAGTAAGCCGTAGCTAGGTATGTACCGCACATCTATAGCTGTTAAAGGTGTATTGAAAGGACAGACCAACTCGTAGGTATCACTTTGAATTTTACCTATACAAAAGGACTACGTTAACCTAGATTTATTAACTCTACCTGATGTTTTAAAGATAAGGTATAGTTTATAATGATGATGATTTAATTCTTACAACTAGAACCTCTTCGGAATAATATCTAAATATGATAAGCCTAGCTTTTCTTTTAGCAGGTATGTAACCGTACTTATTTACCCTTACTATCCTAGAAAGTTAATAATAATATCATAGACTCTCGTTGTGCTTAGATGACTTCTATGACAACAACCTGGTGTAAATACACATAGCTAACTAATTACTTTTATTCGTTTGAGACAGTTTTAACGTGAACTCTTTATACACACTAACTGATAAAACATGTTTGCGGGCGTCTCCCTAGTTAGCCGCCTAGGTTTATCACTAAGGTTAGACGCGAATGCTTCTTAAACTTAGATCTCTACCTATCTGCTAATTATAACCACTACAATACCTTTCATGTTAAACGAACTCCCTAATCATACCAACACGGGTTTATCGGACAACATACATACTCCGCAGCCTAGCGCTTTTTTTTTTTTGTTCTTAATTAATGGCTTTCACTCCTTGTTTTAACAAGGTGTATTTCGCCAGTATCGAGTTTTAGACAATCGCCATGAACTTATTAGAGAAACAAGTCCATGGATATCACACGCGAGGACAATTGTTCGGTTAAAGAGATTAACTCTGGTGGACTAAACAGAAGCACATGGGGTTAGCTCCACGCGCTTCTGTCAAGTCAATAGCGCTTTATTTATTTTCTAACTAGACGGACGGTCTTAGAATTTGACGTTTCTGACAGGTATAGATAGACCTAACCACAGACTATCAAGATTGCTTTCAATAAGTAAGTTTCAATACCCTCGATTGAATATTTGCCTAATATGAATTTAATTTAAAAGGATTACTTTTTTAATATGAATTAATTATTATTAGTTCCTAATTTTCCTATTGGTTTTAGAAGGCTAATTTAAGTCTTCTCGGTTCAATATTTATAATTCTTACGTCGACAGAGCTTGTTTTACTATGCCAGTAGTAGAACAAACTTTGTCTACATATACCTAGCTAGTCACATTACGTGTTTATAAGCTTACCACGGTGTAATGGAAAAGCTACTGACTACCTATAACCCCTAACCACCTATTAATCTATTGTTTTAGAGCAATTAAAAGTCCAAAATGACTTTTACAGTTACGTTAAACGTGTGAGTAGTGTAAAGGAATTCCGGTGTAAGAAAACCTTTGCTAGACCAACTAAGACCTCACATAACCTCGATTTCGGAAGTAAAACTTCCTGTGTGTAGTCCTAAGACCCTTCGACCGGCTATTTCTAGCCTTTAGTTGGCTTCCAGGTGGGGAAAATACCTACGGTGGTCTATATGTACATACATAAATAAGGGGATCAATGCCAACGGTACTTTATATGGCCACACAACAATCGCAAACTGATTTCGGATCCACTTCTACGGGCCCTGAAGAGAAACCATGAAAAAGTACCATCAGCAGAGCCTGATATACCGAATAAAGGTATCAGGAAACCTTGTACGCGTACCTTCCAAACTCACTCAGTTAATGAGTTAAAACCGTCCATTTCCTGATTGTGGAAATCTTCAGGTCTCAACTCACAACCAAAATGTGAGTGTAGGTATTCATTTTCGTAAACTACGACTGCCTGGAGCTCTGCGTAACCGACTACCATTTGTGGCGTCGTTACAGAGTTCTGGAAAACAAAACAAGGTTAATAAACATGTTAAAACAATCCCGGAACACACAAACACCAGTTATTAAAACATTCTCACAATCCTAACAAAAGAAAGTCAACTACAACAACCGGCGTGAAGTTAGAAGTCTTGTCAATATTGAAAGAACACGGCTACCTTTAAAATGGGTAAAAAGGTTAGCAGCCTAAGTAAGAGGAAGGTTTTTCATACATTTTTGTATGAAGAAGTAAAGATTACACTTTTTAATTAGCATTTTAAGAAACTTCATCAGACGCCCTATCTAACAAGACTAGTTTTGTCAATATTGAAAGAACACAGCTACCTTTAAAATAGGTAAAAACATTAGCAGCCTAAGCCAATGGAAGGTTTTTCATACATCTTCGTATGAAGTAGTAAAGATTACACTTTTTGATTGCCATTTAATAAACCTCATTAGACGCCCTATCTAACAAGACTAGTCTTGTCAATATTGAAAGAACACGGCTACCTTTAAAATGGGTAAAAAGGTTAGCAGCCTAAGTAAGAGGAAGGTTTTTCATACATTTTTGTATGAAGTAGTAAAGATTACACTTTTTAATTGTCATTTTAAGAAACTTCATTAGTCGCCCTATCTAACAAGACTAGTCTTGTCAATATTGAAAGAACACGGCTACCTTTAAAATAGGTAAAAATGTTAGCAGCCTAAGTAAAAGGAAGGTTTTTCATACATTTTTGTATGAAGTAGTAAAGATTACACTTTTAAATTGACATTCTAAGAAACCTTGTCAAACGCCTTATTTAACAAGATTCGTATTGTCAATATTGAAAGAACACGGCTACCTTTAAAATAGGTAGAAAGGTTAGCAGCCTAAGTAAAAGTAAGGTTTTTCATACATTTTTGTATGAAAAAGTAAAGATTACACTTTATGAATGTCATTTTAAGAAACTTCATTAGTCGCCCTATCTAACAAGACTAGTCTTGTCAATATTGAAAGAACACGGCTACCTTTAAAATAGGTAAAAATGTTAGCAGCTTAGTAAAAGGAAGGTTTTTCATACATTTTTGTATGAAGTAGTAAAGATTACACTTTTAAATTGACATTTTAAGAAACCTTGTCAAACGCCTTATTTAACAAGACTCGTTTTGTCACTATTAAAAGAACACGGCTTTCTGTATTATTTATATTGGCGATAAGGATTTTAAAACAAGTACAAATTACCATAGTCTGGTTAAATTCATACACGAGCAGTTAAGTCTAGTGCAACACACTAATATTATTATTTGCTTGTCAACATTTAAACTTAGTCAACATTCAAGTTTATTTACAAAGCGTGTTGAAGTGTTCAATAATCTACCTGTATAGCAATAATTTAAAACAAGAATTCAGCTACATCCTAGACTCGAACTTAAATTTATTTTATGACAGTAGTATGTTCTCCCAATATGGAAACTTAAACCGACAAGGTTTCATTACAGTGTTCAATGATCTGATACAGCTCATGGCATCAGTGACCAGTACTACAACCCTTCGTTCTGGAAACGAACATAATTCTACGAATCACCGTGGGCGTTTTACTCATGATAGGGTGGAACATTTGGAAAATAGTCTTTTTCGTGTATAAAAATCTGTATGTACTACATCAAAATATAAATGGTCTTATAAACAAAGCTGATACACTCACTGTACATATACAAGAACTGTCAAGTTCCAACAAACCAATAGATGTTCTATGTATAACGGAGCACAACATGGCCCAAGGTGATGAATCACAGCTAACTTTAAGTAACTACTCACTCGCGGCACACTTCTCACGAGGTAATAGAAATGGTGGGTCATGCATATTGGTAAAAAATAATCATAATTTCAAAATTTTGCCGGAAATTACAAATATATCTGTATCAAACACCTTTGAGTGTTCAGCTATTGAATTGATAGAACATAATATAATAATAATTTGTATTTACCGAGTTCCTAAACATGATTTAGTTTCAATAGATACTTTTGTAAGCAAATTTAATTACATACTAGGCAAATTAAAGCATACTCAGAAAAAGATAGTTATTTGCGGAGATTTTAACATTGATACTTTAAAAAGAACGAGACTTTCGGTTGAATTTAAAAACCTCATAGCTAGTTATAATCTCAAACTTGGAATAACTGCCCCAACGCGTTTGCAAAGTAATACATGCATCGATAATGTTATACATAACGTGCGAGGAGGAAAGGCTGAGGTGCTTGAATTTGCTTTATCTGACCATACTGCACAATTATTTAAATGTCCTGTAAAACCTACGTGTCTGCTATCACACTGGTTCATCTATAAAAGAGATTTTAGTACCGCTAATATTATTAAGTTCACGGAACGTCTGAAAGAACTTACATTTAATGACGTATATGCGACTAACTACCCTAATGAATCATTTGACTGTTTCAGTGAACACTTTGAACTATTATATGTCGGAAATCGGCGTAATACTGGCAACACAAGCTCAGCAGAACGCAAGCGGCGCTATGTGCTGCGTCAGCTTGGATGGTGGCTGCGGCGGCGTTGCGGTGTGAAGGGATAAGGGAAGGCGATTCAGATTTAGTACGGGACCCGCCGCGCGCAGACGCATCTGTTCTGTGACGTATCGTGAATTAATTAGGTGTAATAATTACCCAGAGACCTTTCTATGGTAGTTACATTCATGCTACCAGAAGTTAAGTGATTAGCTCCCTTAATAGTTTGATGACATAGTAGTAGCTCAAGTACCTCCCTGCGTGTCACGGTTTTATTATCTCTAGGCACCCATATCTACCTAGAAACGCCCACAGAACCTGAAGTACTTTGATGTTTAGAGCTCGTTCTCCGACATCAGAAGTGGGATCACCTGGAGATAAAAATGAAGACACGAGTGATGTTCTGTGACTGATGATGAACTGTGTTAGAAATGGTCGAACTGTAGAGTGTTCAGGTGTGTGTGTGTGTTAAATCAGATATTAAGGCTGCCTGTGCCAAAGGCCGTAGTGCAGTCGTCACATTCGATTGGTTGAATTCAACCCAGAAAAGTGTGATGTAGTTGTAGATGAAAAGTGATGACTTATCATAGTCGACCTAACTCTCACAGACAACCCACTTGAAGAATATGGGAGCACGTCAAGAAGTTAGTTGTCAAGAGCTTGGGTTAACTATTTGAAGTGCCGATAAACCGAGTAAGGGTAAAGCTTACGCCGTTTACGTGACTAAGTTGACCTGATTGAAATGATAAAAGTAAAAATAAATCCATGAGACATTGGATGAGTTCTATCGTCATGATGATGCCGGCTATAAAAAGATGCAGTGGCAGGAGATCACACAACTTCGCGGCAGTCCGTCAGTATCATCGGAGGATTCGGTGCATCGTAAACACTTGAGCTAAGTGGACACTTTACTGATTTATTTTCATGTTTTGCTAGACGTTTATACGCGAGTAGAGGGATTAAGTAAGATCTTGCAATTATGGGCTGAGAGCGCTTTGTTGTAGTAAAACATCATCTCAGTAATTGATTTAAAACAAAACCAATGCTTATATGTTGAAATTTTAGTTATTGATCAATAACTTTAATACCTTCTAGTGGATTTCAAAAAAAAAAAGGGCTAGGACGTATTGGTGGGCCGAGGACCTGGTTAGGGTCGCGGGTGGCCGATGGAACTGAGGGGCACGGAACCGACAGTTGTGGAAATGCTTATGAGATCTTTGTGATGATGATGTTGGTCATGTCGTCGAGTAAACATTTCGAATTCCTATCCATAGCCTTCAGTTTCCGATTGAGCGTTATGCTTGTTTCTGTACAAAACTAAAGTGTTATAGGATTCTATTGAATTCCAATTAAAGGTCAGAATTCGTTGGGATACCTATGTGTTTCCTACTTTAGACAGTTGTCGTCAGGCCAAATTATTCGTCTAGCTCTTTGGTTTAGCTATCGCATTGTCTGTACTTTGAAGATAAATCGATAATACCTGACTGTTGGATTGGCACACTCGAAATCTCGAATGTAGCATCTATGTGAATAAAGTAAATAAAGTTAGATTGAACGTTAACTAATGCATTCTTGGGAGATCCCATATTCGCTTTAGCATGATATCCCTTATTGAAGCACAGTAACAAACTATAACTGGGCTTGAAAAATATTCGACACATGTAAAAATCTAGTGGTTCTTCAATGTTCCTATTCACTTTATTCGATGAAAAACGTTTGAATTGTTCTCCGAAATGCAGCAAATCCATGTTCGAAATGTTTTCGTTTCATCGGCTATGATTTGCGTCACAAAGCCATACAAATGGCAATCACTGGCGTTGAATGTTTTATCTGAAAATCTGATACTTATGATATTAGAACTAAAGACACACAAAGGCCACAGTGCCGATTGTTATGGTGTGATATAATAAGTCAAATTGTTGATGGCAAATGTTGAGCAGGCTCATATTATGGTTTAATATGGTACACAAACTTTGGCGGCGGAATATGAAACACTCATGAAACACTTAGCGTCGCTCAGGCAGTTATACAGTTGTGAAGATTTGAACATGTCTAAGATTCCATTCATAATAAAATATAAGTAGCTAAAGATTTATTTTTTTAAAAATATTCTGGTGGTCCTTATTTTTGATGTTGGTTTGCTAGTTTATACTTTTGGTACAGATATTGGTGGCTTCAAAGTTAAAATGAATTGACTAACAGGTAATAATCAAATGAAGTCAGAAACAAAATTTGATATTTCTTATGATATTGATTGTTTTCATTCGAAGGGAATTATAATCGAATCATACTTGCAGATAACGTGTTTACAAATAATTTCTGATGATCTGATGAATGTGACGATCAATAAAATATTGGCAAATTTGATGTACTCGTACTTAAACCAATGTACTCGTACGAGCGGTGTACATTCTAATTTACGATGTGTAAGTATTTGTACTGAGTCGCTACGATGAAGACATTGATAAATGCACACTACATAAGTACATTGCACGGTACATACGCGGTCGCGGTCGATCTCTTTGATTTATTTGATCCAAGTGTTAACTATTCTTGGTAATCGTAACTCTGTAAAGATAATCGGGATTGGTCAACACAACGACTCGCAGTATAAACAGCATCTCTGATAGCTGATAGATCACTAGGTGAGCCTTATTCTAAGGTGACAAGATTCGTAAATGGTCGGTTGACTGTTTTGCTGATGGTACCCAAAGCTGTATCAGTTGTTTATGCCAACCACCATTTAATAATGATATTATGAGATATCATTTCAAGCGGTGCTCGATTGAAATCTAAGTAGAAAATGATGATGGTTGAGCTTGAAATTCTAACAAAGGTTGTTACAAAGTAATGACAGAGTCCTTTGTTATTTTTCGGGTTATCAACGTTAGCATTAATGTATTAAATTGCGCCTTAGCTAGAGCGAGCCACCGGGTTTACAATGTTGACGGTGGTGTTGGAACAAGCAGTAATAGTTCTTATAATATTATGCAGATTTACTTATTATACTTTTTTTTTTTTTTTTTTGCGGTATGAGTAAGCAGTGTGAGTTGTGCAAGTTGTATTGTAACCAATTACAATGACACACTGAGAAAAACGGGATACTTACGATGATCAAATGTGTAATGTACTCGCGCCAGATACTTACCACGTGCTTTTCACACGTAAATTATAAGAGGCATGCTTATAATTAAGCGGCATGCAGTATTTGGCAGTGTGCGGCATACGCGTAATTGAGCCGGTTACACACTTAATAGTAGTTGATTTTTGTACGTATTTTACTTAGCGCGGCTACGGGAGTTTTTCTCAGTGCATTTACGCATAAGAAAAGTAGTGAAATTAATTTCTGTAATGGTACTTGAATACGAATATCCCCAATTTGATCACTAAGGTAGTTGAAGTATCTAAGTTGATAGAGATACATAAGGTTACTATTTCTGAATTTGTAGTAAACAAGTCGATTGAGATAAGAATAAAGGAAATGCGTACCTAATGACATAAATGCCTGACCATCAGTTTCAGACTTTGATGTAGAAACTGAACTGACCCAGTCATCATACTGATCAGTTGTGGAAATAATTGACTTTACTGACAGAGAGCTTGCTCGCACTAGCTAGAGTGTCTAGTGAGCGATGAGCGATGAGCCGTTGATGCGCCAGATATTGGACCGTGGGTGCGGCATGAGAATACCGAAGGTGCGGTATAGAAGACCGTGGGTGCGGCATGAGATACCGAAGGAGCGGTATGGACCGTGGGTGCGGCATGAGATACCTATGATATGGTATGAAAAACCGTGGTTGCGGTATGGAAAACCGTTGGGGCGGTGAAGAAGACCGTTGAGGCGGTAAAGAAGACCGTTGAGGCGGTAAAGAAGACCGTTGAGGCGGTACAAAAGACCGTTGAGGCGGTACAGAAGGCCGTTGAGGCGGTGTGTAAGACCGTTGAGGCGGTATGGATGACCGTTGAGGCGGCATGGATGACCGTTGAGGCGGCATGGAACACCGTTGAAGCGGTAAGGAAGACCGTTGGGGCGGCATGGAGGACCGTCGGTGCGGTATGGAAGACCGCTGGTGCGGCGTAACTCAGAATCGTTGGGGCGAAGGAGTTACTATTGGTGCGGCATAACTCAGAACCGTTGGTGCGATGGAGTTGCCGTTGGCGCGGCTAGTATCCTGGCGTTGGAGCGCATGGATTTGGAAGTCAGTTTCGTGAACATACTAGAGCAATGATTGCATTAAATAAACAGTGATGTTAATACAGCGAACATATTGATGGTCTGGCAAACAAAGTAGTTGATGGAGTAAGAGGTATTAAAACGAATTGTATTCGCTCACACCTGAGGGTGACAATGATATGAACGTTTGTAGTGTGTGTTGCCTTGCCAACGTTGCTTAGGGCGACGCACCCGAGGACGGGTGTATGGTCAGTGATGGCCGTGTCGGAAATCGGCGTAATACTGGCAACACAAGCTCAGCAGAACGCAAGCGGCGCTATGTGCTGCGTCAGCTTGGATGGTGGCTGCGGCGGCGGTGCGGTGTGAAGGGATAAGGGAAGGCGATTCAGATTTAGTACGGGACCCGCCGCGCGCAGACGCATCTGTTCTGTGACGTATCGTGAATTAATTAGGTGTAATAATTACCCAGAGACCTTTCTATGGTAGTTACATTCATGCTACCAGAAGTTAAGTGATTAGCTCCCTAAATAGTTTGATGACATAGTAGTAGCTCAAGTACCTCCCTGCGTGTCACGGTTTTATTATCTCTAGGCACCCATATCTACCTAGAAACGCCCACAGAACCTGAAGTACTTTGATGTTTAGAGCTCGTTCTCCGACATATATAACTTGTGTTTTTCATTAGTCAAAGTTAAGATACCAGCATTTAAAAAGCCAAAGTGGGTCACCAAAGGAATACGAAAATGCTGTAAAAAGAAAAGAGACTTGTTATGGAAATGTCGATTAATGCCAAGCCATAGTAATAAAAGCTATTTAAAAAAATACTCTCATCGACTGAAAAAAATTATATTGTTAACACAAAAAGCTCAAAATGACTACTACATTAAAAACGCACACAATAAATCAAAGGCAACCTGGAATATTATTAATAAAACCAAACAACTTACGCCAAATATTTCAGAATTAATCATTGATAATAAGGGTATAAAAAACCCTAAAATTATTGCTAAAATATTGAATGACTATTTTACTGACATATGTGACCTTGTGCAAAACCAATCTAATAATCAAATTATCAATAGGTTAAACTCCAGTAAAAATAATATTCCGATTAATAATTTATCTAATAATGTAACAATGACATACAATTCATTTAATTCTATATTTATGAAACCGACCACCCCCGATGACATTAGAATAATAATTAACTCTCTGAAGAACTCGAATAGCACGGGTTATGACGGCATTAGTACTAAGGTAATTAAAAAAGTGGCAAATATCATTTCTCCACCAATAAGCTTCATAGTAAATCTGTGTATAGAACACGGAACCTTTCCAGAAAAGCTAAAAGTAGCTATCTTGTGTCCACTGTACAAAAAAGGTAACAAAACTTGTTTAAACAGCTACAGGCCAATAGCGTTATTACCTGTTTTCTCTAAAATTATAGAAAAGGTAATTTATAATAGTTTAAACAGTTACTTCGAATCTTATAACCTCTTCGTGCCAGAACAAAAAGGTTTCCGTAAGGGTAAGTCTATAAATATGGCCATATTTAACCTACTTCATACAATTATGACACATATGGACAAAAGCATCCCAGTAGCCGCTCTTTACATGGACATGACCAAGGCGTTCGATTGTGTTGATCATAATATTTTATTAGCCAAACTATATATAAATATGGAGTCCGTGGAAATGTATATAATTTGCTAGAATCTTATCTAGTAGGTCGTATGCAAGTAACTCAAATAAATCGTATATGTGTCAAAACCAAAAAGCAAATAACCTATTCATCCACTCTTAGGAAGGTAAAATACGGAGTGCCGCAAGGTAGTGTCTTGGGCCCACTCCTTTTTCTAATCTACATAAACGACCTGCCTCAGGCCATCAAAGAACCTATGGTAATGTTTGCCGACGATAGCACCGTAATATTTGTAGGGAAGGAATTAAGAACTTATGAGGCAAACATTAATGCATCCCTAGAATTAGTGATTGAATGGCTAAACAAAAATAACCTACGCATTAATTTGGAAAAAACTAAAATTATGACCTTTAGGCAAAGAATTAATAAAATTAAGAAGTTAAATGTAACTTATAAGGAAAATAATATTGACGAAACGGACATAACCAAATTCTTAGGATTAAGCCTAGATAATAAATTGACATGGAAAAATCAAATTGACGTCAAATGTAAAAAACTTAATAAGTTTTCATACGCCTTATACCAGCTTAGTAAAGTAGTTAACCAATCTGCAGTCCTTACTTCTTACCACGCCTATGTCCCGTCTACATTAAGATATGGAATAATCTTCTGGGGTAACGCTACAGACAGAGATTTAGTTTTTAAAAGTCAGAAAAAATGCATACGATCAGTCTGTGGTTTAGGGCCATGAGAATCATGTAAACCTTATTTTATTAAATTTAATGTTTTGACTTTCCCGTCCCTTTATATTTACGAAACTGCAATTTATGTGAGGAGCAACATAAGCCAGTTCCCGAAGTTTAAAAGTGGTCGCATGCAGGGAAAGATAAACCATGGATCATACAAAACGGCACTCTTAACGAAAAGCATATTTGGAATGGTGTCAAAGATCTATAATAAATTACCGAAAGCTATTTTAAAATTACAAGATATGGCACAATTTAAGAAAGGATTGTATACGTTTTTAGTTAATAAGGCTTTTTATTCCATACACGAATATTTGAATGACGAGATGTTAAAAGGAATATGATAAAAATTAGAATGTCAAAATGTATATTTAGTCTGTAAGATTGCTTGCTGCATGCATTTTGTAGCTATTTGTATGCCTAACGGCAAAACATGGTGATCCTTATTAAGTCGACGTTACATCAATGTTTACACCTATGTTTTACAAATAAAACTATTTTGATTTTGATTTTGATTTTGATTTTTACCTTTAAAATAGGTAAAAATGTTAGCAGCCTAAGCCAATGGAAGGTTTTTCATACATTTTTGTATGAAGTAGTAAAGATTACACTTTTTTAATGTCATTTTAAGAAACTTCATTAGTCGCCCTATCTAACAAGACAAGTTTTGTCAATATTGAAAGTTCACGGCTACCTTTAAAATAGGTATAAATGTTAGCAGCCTAAGTAAAAGGAAGGTTTTTCATACATTTTTGTATAAAGTAGTAAAGATTACACTTTTAAATTGACATTCTAAGAAACCTTGTCAAACGTCTTATTTAACAAGACTCGTATTGTCAATATTGAAAGAACACAGCTACCTTTAAAATAGGTATAGCTCATGCAATTTATGATGGCGAGTGGGCTTTACTTGTGGTAAACACATATCTGCATACGTGTCAAAGTGTGCGTGACAGCGAGAGCGGGTATGGTAAGCATAAAAAATAAAGAGAAGTATTAGACACATTATACTTATTATACTGTCGCAAACCCTCTAGCAAATAATGATAAGAAATAATGCAATTAAGTATTTTAAACCGACTTCAAAAAAGGAGGTTCTCAGTTTGACCGATTTGATTTCTCCATCAATAGAGAATGTCAGCCAGTTTAGATTTTTGACTTATCGTATTCTTCATTAAAAACAAAAAATTGCTTTAAAAAAATCATGTCGATACGTCAAATACTTTTCGAGATATTGAATTTTAAACTTCGTATGCGGCGCTCGAAACTCGGCGGCTAGCGCTCACGGATGATGACGTCATCGTTCAACTGCGGTACGCGCCCTTATATGAACGAGTAAGTTTACAGGGCTATATATTTTTAACCGTAATAAGTAGCCAGTTGAAATTTTCACAGAATACGTGTTATTATAAAATCTATCGTTTAAAACTATAAAATGAACAATAAATCAAATCCCAAGAGGGGTCCCCATACAAGAAGCATGAAAAAAAATCTTTTGTTTTAGCATCTTTATACGGATTGTATTTTTATAATGACTTCTGATTTTGATGCTATTTTAAGCTTAAATTGTGGTCTAATTTTCATTGTTTACGACTAAGTAGCAATCTTGAGTAAAACTTCTACAAATATGTGACAAAACTGATTTTATCAACACGATGGTTTAGGCGGTCACCCATCCTGTTTTAGACTACGCTTGTAGTTGCTTAACTTTGTAAGTCGTAATACTCGTAATTATTTTTACGAATTCGTTTTGATGTTACTATGGTAGTTATGGTTAGGTATCTATTGTTTTGTATTACATACAGTTTAACTAAACAAACTTTCTGTCACTGACCGGCTTTTCTGTTTGTAATGTTTGTCGAGTAAGTTGGTTAAATAAAATTAGAATAATAAATAGGCACTTTTAATTTTGGGTTCACCGTTTTTTACATAAAAATACCAATAAAGTATGTTGATAGCTAAGGTGAAACATGCCAAAAATTAAAAACCAAGTGCGAGACGCGGGACACAGGCGGCCGAGCCTGCAGCGGTAGGTACTGTAAAGTACAAAGATATGTATACATTTGTGGCCCTTATTTCAATGGAATAAGGTGAAAAAGTGTATACATATCTTTGTACTCGACTGTACTATTCAACAATATTATGATTCACGCAGTTCGCTATATACGCGGTCTCGTACAGCGTACCCGTAGTTTTAAGTGATCTTACTCGTTTAAAATGTCGGAGCCGTAGAAGTCAAGATTGTCCTCTATTGTACCAAAGTGTAACAAAGGGCGTTGGTCCCACAAAAAAAAACCAACACACACTACCTTGAGTGAGGAACCTGGTAGCGCCCGCGCGCGAAATTTGAAATCGATGTAATGAATACACGAAGTATCAGAACTACTACTAGGTCAATCAAAAAATCATGTTTTATAGTTCGTTCTTTTATACGGTAGCGATATTAATTCTACATTACTTAACACGAAATTTGTAAAGAAAGGCCTACCACCAAAGTTAAGCAACCACCGCTTACCTAAACATCGTGTTGATTTAAACTAGGCACTTTTAAACATATTTGTAAGAGATTTACTACAGTTTACTGTTTGGTCGTAAACTATATAATTATGTTAGTATGGAGTTTAGATTATCATTTAAGCTTAATGTGACACCGAAATAAAAAGCTATCATACAAATACAACCCGTATTTCGTCTTCCAAAGTTAAGCAACTACACGCGTAGTCTAAAACAGGATGGGTGACCGCCTAAACCATCGTGTTGATAAAATCAGTTTTGTCACATATTTGCCGAAGTTTTACTTAAGATTGCTATTTAGTTGTAAACAATGAAAATTACACTACAATTTAAGTTTAAAATAGCATCAAAATAGGAAGCCATTATAAAAATACAATCCGTATAAAAATGCTAAAAATAAAGATTTTTTTTCATGTTTCTTGTATGGGGACCCCTCTTGGGATTTGATTTATTGTTCATTTTATAGTTTTAAACGATAGATTTTATAATAACACGTATTCTGTGAAAATTTCAACTGGCTACTTATTACGGTTAAAAATATATAGCCCTGTAAACTTACTCGTTCATATAAGGGCGCGTACCGCAGTTGAACGATGACGTCACTCAAGCAAGATGGCGTCCACGCGCTTTAATATTATTGACCCAAATTTCAAACGTTTGTAGAATCAAAACTACTGGGTCTATTTGAATGAAATAAAAAGTATTATGTTTGTTTATTTATAAACATTACTGTTACAAAGTTTCAAGTGATTTGGCGTACCTACTGACATTCTTCATTATGGTCCGATTTCAAAAAATCTTCTTTTGTTTTGTTTGACTGAGTTTACTTTATAACGTTGAATTGAATTCCCTTAACAAAATTAAGTGACGGGTCTATCCCTTTGTCGGAATAGCCCCGCTTGACCTTAAATATTATAAAACAACAAACTACTTATTTATGTTCTTGATGTGATATGCGAACTACTTAGTCATACTACATGTAGTAGCGACACTAGCGACCTTCTTGGTTGCATCTTCTACGAAATTGATGTACCTAACTCTATCTTGTCGCGAAGATGACATTTCAAATGTCTCCGTATTTTCTGTCTTAAAATTACGTACAATTTTATGTTACTTAAAATTAAAACCTATCTGTAGGTTTGTCTTTATTTTAGAGGGCTTATTATTGCCGTGTTTCTTGGGTGACTAAACGTGGATCAAACATCCGTCACTCTCACACTTATATGTATGTACTTGTCAGAAAGTGTCGAATGTTTTATTACCGTTTTGTCAAGCGATAAACACGGATAGGCCCACAGTTCTAAATAAATTTACTATTTTTATTTTAGGATACTTCAAAATAAAAATCCGTTATACCTCGCTATGAATAACTTTGCGTTTTTTCCGGATATTGGACATGCTGACGGTAGTTCGTGGCAGTAAGCGTCGTGGAAACAATATGCACAAGTAACTCGAGCGACGGCGCGCTCGCGACTGATCGCTCCGTCAGACACGCACACTACCGCAATGTGCATGTACACGTTCAACCACTAATAAAGCCCACTCGCCATCGTGAATTGCATGAGCTATAGAAAGGTTAGCAGCCTAAGTAAAAGTAAGGTTTTTCATACATTTTTATATGAAAAAGTAAAAAAAAAACACTTTTTAATTGACATTTTAAGAAACTTCATTTGACGCCCTATCTAACAAGACTCGTTTCGTCAATATTGAAAGAACACGGCTACCTTTAAAATAGGTAAAAATGTTAGCAGCTTAGTAAAAGGAAGGTTTTTCATACATTTTTGTATGAAGTAGTAAAGATTACACTTTTAAATTGACATTTTAAGAAACCTTGTCAAACGCCTTATTTAACAAGACTCGTTTTGTCAGTATTAAAAGAACACGGCTACCTTTAAAATAGGTAAAAATGTTAGCAGCCTAAGCCAATGGAAGGTTTTTCATACATTTTTGTATGAAGTAGTAAAGGATACACTTTTTGATTGACATTTTAAGAAACCTCATTAGACGCCCTATTTAATAAGACTAGTTTAGTCAATATTGAAAGAACAAGGCTACCTTTAAAATGGGTAAAAATTTTAGCAGCCTAAGTAAGAGGAAGGTTTTTCATACATTTTTGTATGAAGAAGTAGTTCGCCTTTGTACATTACTATTCTATAAAAAGTCTTTACATACATACGTACACACGTTCGCGGTCATATTATTATCGAGATCCATTCAAATTTGACGTAACGTTGTGAAAATGCCAGTTAAAGAAAAAAAAGTTACTTTTTGCTTTATTTTCTTTTATACTCAGTCGAGGAAATTGATTCCTAGACCACTTTGGACCATGTCAAAGTGACACTGTAAATAAAATCATAAGAAGTCTCTTACGTTTTGATTGATTACGTCACTTTGACATAGTCCAAAGTGGTCTAGAAATCAATTTCCTCGACTGTACTCAATAAGTAATCTAAAAAAGTATGGAGAAATATAGCTGGTGCAAAGTTCATTTTATAGTCCGGCTTCTATGCTATATGTATGTAATAAGTCAGAACCTTAGTCTCAAGAAGTTTCATACAAACTTCCATCCCGTAGTTTAAGGGGTTGGGGGGGGGGGGGTATATTAATATAATCTAAAGTATAAGAGCTATGCGATTGAAATTTTATATGTTTAATAAGTCTACTACTGACATCATATCCCGAGAATTTTGTTTATCTGGTATAATCCAAACCCAAGTTATGAGGGTTCAAAAAAACGACGACCCGCGTCGAGAATAGGTAGGTAGTGCCCCTTGCGCTTCGTTCGCTTGGCTCGTCTTGGCGGGGGCACTGCCGCCGTGCCCCCAGATTACACTTTTAAATTGGTATTATAAGAAACCTTATCAAACGCCCTATCTAAGAAGGCTAGTTTTGTCAATATTGAAAGAACAAGGCTACCTTTAAAATAGGTAAAAACGTTAGCAGCCTAAGCCAAAAGAAGGTTTTTCATACATTTTTGTATGAAGTAGTAAAGATTACAATTTTTCAATGGTCTTTTCAGAAACCTCATCAGACGCCCTATCTAACAAGACAAGTTTTGTCAATATTGAAAGAACAAGGCTACCTTTAAAATAGGTAAAAACGTTAGCAGCCTAAGCCAAAAGAAGGTTTTTCATACATTTTTGTATGAAGTAGTAAAGATTACACTTTTTCAATGGTATTTTCAGAAACTTCATCAGACGCCCTATCTAACAAGACAAGTTTTGTCAATATTGAAAGAACAAGGCTACCTTTAAAATAGGTAAAAACGTTAGCAGCCTAAGACAAAAGCAGGTTTTTCATACATTTTTGTATGAAGTAGTAAAGATTACACTTTTTCAATGGTCTTTTCAGAAACCTCATCAGACGTCTTATCTAACCAGACAAATTTTGTCAATATTGAAAGAACAAGGCTACCTTAGGGTAGCGTAAGGGTATAGTATCGTATTTTCAACGTTTTTATAGCTGTTATTTCCTTGACAGTAATGGCGGCTGACGTCAAAACAATGACGTAACAGGTCAAATACCATATGGTTTTTAATGCCGGGAATAGAGGCCCAAGGCTACACCTAGGTATATATAGCAATCATGAGTATCACTGGGCAAGACATGCTTCGCCTAGTGTAGGCCAGAGGCTCTACTTTGAAATCCGTTATTCGAACTTCGTCTATTGCTATCCCTTTTGCTCTCGACGCGTCACTAATTTGCAAGAAAGTGACGGGGCGATCCGAAGTTCGAATTACTGATTTCAAAGTAGAGCCCCAGGGCATGTATTATGGTCACCTTTATCGCGGTGGATAAAGCTTCCATCATTCTCGCACTTAGGTACATACTGGTCAAAAAGTGACAGATGTTTTATCTACGTCGATAAACACGACCATAATCGGCCCGCAGGCGTCACAAGCAAGCATTTATCCGTTTTATAAAACTACAAACCATCAATGTCTTATTAATACATAGTTTCTTTGATTTCATTTTAATTTACATTATGTAATTAAAGACTGCGGCAACACTTATAATTCGTCCCCTTACTTCTAGAACCGACTAACTGCATGAGGTATAGTTTTGAGAAAAACGCATTTAAAGGTTTGAGTGTTTAAATTTCTAGTTAAACTCAATTCTAAGTAAATGATATTTGGGATTTTATTACGAGAGGTTGTTAGTAATCAAAACTGTAAGTAACAAATTAGCATATTATTAAAACAAATGGATTAAATTGAGGGTTTTGTAAAAAAGGTGGTGCAGATAAGCGGTTTTTGCTGTAGAGTCAATTTTTTTGTATCTTTTAAACTAATAGGTTTAGGCAGTATTAATTAAAAGTTAAACTTTCTTACTTATATAAATTACACTTTGTACTAGAAAAATATTGAGAATTGTGATTAATTATGCAGTCATCTTAGTTTATATTATAGTCACGAGTTTCAGAATTAAGTGCACTTAAAATGCCAATATGTTACTAACTAGTATGTTTTGTCATGTAACTAACTTTACCGACTGCCTCGCCCCTACAAGATAAAGCGTTATGTTTTGAAACGTTTGTACTAGGTACTCAAAACTTTAACCTATTCGTTTACAAAATTTCATCGAATTTTGTTTACTACTAAGGCGTTTATTAGATAAAAAGCAACATTGAGACAAACATTAGTGTTTACCTACTGGAGAAATTTGTGATTAAACCTAAAATAAACGTCACATAGGTTTTAAAAGTAGTTTTATAGGGTATCTTTAAAACTTTAACCAAATCGAATAAAAATTAAAACGATTGACGTTGTTACAAAAATTACGTAAGACTAGATTAATTTACTCTTTATCACTGCTAGCTGCTAGTCTCGGCTGCGGCCACGTCTGGCGCCCGATCTACGATATCGCTCTCGCATGCGAGTGACTTAAACCAGTCGTGTTATTCCTCCGGTATAATGCCTTTACCACTTGTACTTGTACCACTGATAACAAAATCGCTATCAAAAGATGACTTAAACGAATCCAAACTCTATGGACCTACTATAAGCCGTTGATGAGTCTCGTTCTTATGGCCACCTTCCCTCTCGATCATAATACCAGCTCGATGGTACCATAATTATTAATGTAGGTATTGTAATCGGAATCACATTAGCATGCAAAATTTCAAGTCTATCCGACAACGAAAATTAAGTTAAAATTCGTCCAAGATTTTTTAATTGAGTCAATCAAGGCCGTAGATATTGCGACAACGATCACCTTGCGTGGGTACTGTGACAAAACGGGTGATGGAAAGAAGAATCTTCGTGATTATCGTATACTTTTATTATACTTGAATCTTATACAATGTATCGTAGTGTGTTACGTTCGCTAGCCTAGGGACGCCTCACAGATGTTTTTTACCAAACAATCGGTCGCCATTCCATTACATCTCATAAATTGAATTTTAATAATTAAAAGCAATTGTGATACTTAGTATGCAACAAGTTTAGTTCAATAAAGTTTCTTACTTCAAACACCTATAAACTTATTGCATTACATCCCTCGTCCCTCTAGGAACAAAGGCCCTAAAATCTACCTACACAGAGGAAATTACAATTACTAATTGGAAAGAAGAATCCTCGTGATTATGGTATACTTTTATCCTTGAATCTTATATAATGTTAGTGCGTTACGTACGCTAGCCTAGGGGAAACGCACATATTGATTTTCTAAATAATCGGTCGTTGTTTCGTTACATCTAATAGATTTAATTTAAATAATAAAAAGCACTTGCGACACTTAGTATGCAATAATTTTAATTCAATAAAGGTTCTTACTTCAAACAACTATAAACTTAATTCATTACAGTACCTTCTCAAAATTATTTTGTATAATATGAAATTAAGACAATACGATTAGTACTTAAATTTGAAATAGTATTGAGTTTTGCTAAGTGACATAGGTACCTAGTATTCACTGTCGTATGTAGGTAGGAACGCGTTATAATCCGCGGCAAACAGTTGAGTAGGTAGTTGCAATACCTATCTCATTCACTTTCACGCTTGACTTCCGTGCATGGTCCGTGACTTGATCTTGGCGACTCATCGACACCAGGCGGGTGACACTCGCGCTTATTGCCTACAAAATTTTCGGCCGCCTCGAAGATGCTAATCAGTTGAGTGTCATGCGCGCGTTCGTCTTGACGCGCGCCGCCGTACGCTGCCAAAGCTCCTAATTCCGGTTTTTGTAGAATATGGCTACTCGAAAAGCCAAACGATACTGCGCAGCATACGGGTACTTGAACAGTGATAGGAACGTCGACCTGTCATTTTTTACACTGCCGAAGGATATCGAAAGTTAAGATTATTATTAATATTATTTATAACTTCGATCTAGGTAGGTAATTACGAGTAACTGTACTTAATTACTGACCCAATCATTACAGTTTTGAATCCTCGACGCAAAAAGAGAGATATAATTATTATTTATTTTGTTAACGACCCGTCCGTAGTTTCGCAGCTTTCAATAACCTACCTACCTTAAAGAGCGTTCAGTGTAAGTAGATCTCCCAGTAATAGTTGCTGCCTACTAAAGCAAGGTCAGCATATACTTGTTTTTAGTTAAACACTTAAAAATATTAAAAATTGGCAGCATTTCTCTTTGCCTCTCGTTTATTAGGTATTAATGTCGTCACGTGTCGCATGTTTGTATTGTAAACGCCAAAAATGTTAAACGGAAAATACCTAGTAGCTAGATAAGTTAGCTAAGTTTCCAAGATGTTCAACATTTTTCTCGACTTTACATCTTGCAAAATGTTAATTATTACCTAAAATAGGTAGTTTATTATTTCAGTACGTCGGTCTTACGTACAGTCGAGTTCATAAATATGTATAGGTACACTTTAGTACCTTGCCACTTTAATCGTTGTGACAATTTATATATGGCAGTTTAAACATGACATTAAACACAGACAAGGTACTAAAGTGTATACATATTTATAAACTCGACACTCGGGATCAATAAAACTAAAAACTAGGCATTTATCACATTACAGAAAAATGACCAAGAAAATATAAAAATAGAATTAACAAACATTTTGAAGTTTAAAACAGCACAAAACTACGATAAAACTAGTCTACGTCTTATTACGTACCTAGATAGAAAGGGAGATCCGAGCAAACAACAAACAAGTCACGAACAACATTTGGGATGTACTATTTTTTCTCGTCATTTAACTTAAGCGAACTACATAAGAAAACTACAATTAATAATAAATTAATTTTTTTTTCTTACAACTGCCACAGAACAAGTCATAATACAAGTAACTGCCAACCCTACGAAGTGGGCGGAGTCAGTTAAGCTCATGACGGGCGAAATAATACAGATTCTCGCGGCGCAGATTTAAGGTGCATTTTGCCTCGTTATGAGCGCCCCCACTATCGATCGCAGAAATGTAACCAAGGTCACTTCGTGCCGTGCACTTATATTATTATCGTTAACGCGTTCTGAGTAGGTTTAAATTAGCATGTTTGCTGTCACAGAGAGTCGCTTCTGTACTTGTACTATTACTTATTCTGTGTCGACACCAGAAGATTTTTGCTTGTTGTCGTCATCTGTAACGAAATTTTTTTGTTTAGGTATGTTAGGGTCAACGCCCCGCGCGATTGCACATATTAAACGACCTTATGCAATATTATACATTCAATTATGATCCTGCACATTAATATTTTAATAACAATCTTGTTATTGTACGTTAGTGTCCTCTAAAATGACATTTGTGAATAAAGTGCGTAAAGTAGGTAACAAATATAATAAACGATAATTGCTTTGTCAATTGTAAGATTCCTTGTAACACATCTTGTTAGCGTTATTTAAAACTACGTGTCAGAATCTCCAATTTAAGGAATAAATCTGAATAAAGGATAGATTTATCATTTTTATTTTTTTCATTCTTACCTTATGATTCTAGGCTTGTTTCACGATTATCTCATATCGCTAGTGGACGGCGTTCCCTAATTGCTGTTACAAAGTCGCCCGCGAAGTAACGGTACGTGAACTTCTGCTGGGTTTACTGCTACCGCCATTGCAATTTTTTTTATTTTTTATTTTCAGCCGCCATTACTGTCAAGGAAATAACAGCTATAAAAACGTTGAAAAAACGATATTATACCCTTACGCTACCCTAAGGTACCCTTGTTCTTTCAATATTGACAAAACTTGTCTGGTTAGATAGGGCGTCTGATGAGGTTTCTGAAAAGACCATTGAAAAAGTGTAATCTTTACTACTTCATACAAAAATGTATGAAAAACCTTCTTTTGGCTTAGGCTGCTAACGTTTTTACCCATTTTAAAGGTAGCCTTGTTCTTTCAATATTGACTAAACTAGTCTTGTTAGATAGGGCGTCTAATGAGGTTTCTTAAAATGTCAATCAAAAAGTGTAATCTTTACTACTTCATACAAAAATGTATGAAAAACCTTCCATTGGCTTAGGCTGCTAATGTTTTTACCTATTTTAAAGGTAGCTGTGCTCTTTCAATATTGACAAGACTAGTCTTGTTAGATAGGGCGTCTGATGAGGTTTCTTAAAATGCTAATTAAAAAGTGTAATCTTTACTTCTTCATACAAAATTGTATGAAAAACCTTCCTCTTCCTTAGGCTGCTAACATTTTTACCCATTTTAAAGGTAGCCTTGTTCTTTCAATATTGACTAAACTAGTCTTGTTAAATAGGGCGTCTAATGAGTTTTCTTAAAATGTCAATCAAAAAGTGTAATCTTTACTACTTCATACAAAAAATTATGAAAACCAATTTTTGACGTTAAATTTCTGTGTGAAGTTAGCAGCCTAATTGTAAAAGTGATATCTTTTAAGGTTTTTATGTCCCAGGTGGGTCTTTTTTGTTAACCTTTAGGTTTTGCCGTTTAATATGCTGTTGCTGACCTTGAAAACCACCTTTGACTTAGATTAAGGGTTGTTCCTAATCGGACTTCTTCAATTGGTCGGATTGTCATGGGCAGCTAACTTTAGGCCGCTAACTTCACGCCGCCGGTGGATTAAGGACAACTGCGAATGTGGTTTTGATGAGAGATCGGTAGAAGATATTTATCTTCTATGATTGCCTAAGACGAAATCCTCTTACTAATAATATCCCTGAACATACTTACTGAGTTTAAATCTCTGTTAGGTCTGAGGCCCGTTTCATGAAGCTACAAGTAATTTTACAAGCGGAACTCTCCTTCTCGCAAAAGGAGTTAGAAAGAGACTTCCGCTTGTAATTTGTAACTTGTAGCTTCGTGAAACGGGCCTCTGGTATAAAAACATTTTTAACATGACAGTCTAACAGGTAACATAGATTTCTGAGGTTTTTTTATACAACTTAAAAAATAGCTTCTGCTAAATATTTTATGAAAATATTTTTGTAAAAGTACCTAAGTTCCTTGAATTGGGTAAGTAAAGTTTTTGAAGGGGTGTATATTATATTTTTTTCTGATAGTGTTTGGTCTATAAACCAATAATCTACAGTTATTTTATTTTTAATCATTATAGTTCTTCTAAAATACCTTTTTTTTAAGTCCGTTATGACAGTTCTCTGAGCGTTACGGAACTATACGCATTACCTTAGCCTAAATGGTAATTTAAAAAAAAGACGTATTATGACAGTACCTTGTCTGTTGTCAAAATTGTCAAACTAATAATGGTTTGGCTTTCGTTTGTTTACCTCCGTGTTATGTACTAATTGTTTCCTTGAATTTTACGACGACTTCTGCTCAGACCCTTGAATTTGGATATTATCGCATTTCTCGACGACCACCGCAACGCTTTTTTGGACTTGGATTGGATCTACTCTTGACGACGATTCCCGCGCGTATTTTGGCTGACGATTCTTACTATCCCTGACGACCCCTGCTCTGCCTTTGGATTACACTTTTTTTGCCCTGACACCAGGCGATATAATGAGTGCGTCAAAAGAGTTCGTGCAAGCTGATTCCAGAAATTTACCTAATATGAACATGACGGTGGTTTACACAACGACACCTTATTTTAAATCAGCGGTGTGGAGGGCATGCGATAAAAACGGTACGGATACGATGCGTCACTGCGATTCCGTACCGTAGCCGTATTTTAAGCAACGGTGGGGTCGAACCTTTAAGTGGCGTACGGCGCCGTGTCGTGTGTGGTTTGAAAAAGCTATACTACTGCATTCTTTCTTAACTTAGGGCCACTTGTTCCAGCAGGAAATATCTAGTTTTAGTCAAACTAAGTATGGAACTATAATTATGTCAAATCTAGATTGAAATCTAAAACCAGGTTATCCTTTTGCTTCTAGCAAGCGGCCCTTAGTGAACCCATTTTAATCAAAGCCAGAAGTATTAATGTTATGAAGTGCTTTAATAAAATAAAACAAAGTTTTTAAATATTAACTGTGTTTTTATTATATTACCCTGTAAATATGCTAGAGCACAGGCAATGGTCAAACTCTCATCAATGTATCATATATAACTGTGATTAATTACTGAGTGAGGTTTCAGGAAAGTGAACTCCCTCACCCTCCATATCACGCGCTCCACATGTATCCTTAGACTTGCGATGATTTTGCTTTGAATGACTTCTTTTTTTTCAGTTGATGATACACTCTGAGGGTGAAGGAGTTTTACATGTTTGTCTTTAAGAAGAATCTATCCCGTTGAAGCCTCGATCGGCTAATACCACAGCCCCTGGAGGAACAATATCAACAAAGCCACTACATTCTGTAATGGCTTTGTCTAATATCCTTACTCCATAGCCTTTTGAAATAAAACAGCAACCCGTTTGCCGTTTGGGCAGCAAGCTATAAGATATTTTAATGTGTTACAGTACTTGTATTGTCACCATGTCCTGGCTTGAGTTACAGGGTCTGAAGGGGTCTCTATTCAATCGATAATACATTGGACATTTGCATATCTGACCTTAAATACTGGAGGTAACGTCTTTTTTATTTCTATAGGTTCTGGCAGTTAAAAAATAATATTTTTCAAGTATTCCAGATGCGGCATACTCTTAATATTTTTTGAACGGTGACTTTGCTCAAGTTAAAATGGTCTTCTTTGTAGAGTATCATTTTGTTTTATTTTAAACATAGTTTCTTTGCCAAAAAATCTATAACCCAATAATACTGTTTCGGCACTTGAATATACATATTGGGTTTTTCTTTTATAAGGCTCATTATGTGCTGCTGTCCAGAAAAATGTCTGTGCTTTGCAGACACATATTCCTTGTTGCTTGACGATGTTGAGGTTGAAGGGCTCGAGGGCTCAAACATTGTTGGTGTCGCAAAGCCACTTGATGAAAGAAAATTTGGTTAAAGATACTGCTTTAATATTAGCTGTGCTTACTATGGATTTTATCCTGGCTGCCTTATGTACTTTTTGAAATTCATACTGACTTGCTGAATCACATTGACATGCTCTTCACAGACATACAAGAGTCGTTTTGGGCAATTCCTTTCCATGGTTAGGCACTTATTAGGCTTTTAGAGCTTTTGGTATGGACGAGAATAAGTGGCATTGGGATGGTCTCTTCTAAATTTTTTACACGACGGTACGAAACATCTTACTTCATCCTTGTAATATACTCTATCATAAGCAGCGTTTGCAGGACTTATATTTGATGTATCCATTATATAAGGATGAAGATGATGCAAACAACTTGTATCGTAGTCCAAAAACTAATGCAGAGGTCGTCAGGGATAGTAAGATCGTCAGCCAAAATACGCCGTCAAGAGTAGGTCCAATTCAAGTCCAAAAAAGCGTTGCGGTGGTTGTCGAGAATATCAACGCACAGCCGAAACAACTGTACCTAGAAACTTGAAATTTTGGTACAGGGGTTCCTTTCATAATGTAAGTGAGCACTAAGAAAGGATTTTCCGAAAATCGACCCCCAACGGGAAGAAATGGGGGGGAGTAGCGGGAAACTAATTCTACGCGTACGAAGTCGCGGGCGTCCTCTAGTATAATATAATTATTTTAAAACTGTGAAGTGAATCATTTAAAGTAAAACCCTTCATCTAAATAACCCTGTTAACCCTGTTTATAACACTAATTGTAAGTTTATACCTTTTATATCTAAGACCATCCCTTCATCTATTCCTAATTTATATATATATATATATATATATATATATATATATATATATATATATATATATATATATATATATATTCTAAGTTTCCCCTTTTGTATTGTTTCCAGGTGCCTTATTTTATAGTTTAAATTAATTGAAGACTTTTAATAAATAATCCTGCCCTGGACTCTTGCTATTTCTAACCCACTTCCTGTTCCTGATCCTGTTCCAGTCATCCCGTGACTTCACCCGAAGGCTTGCTTCGTCGGCCTTTCTGCTGCTTACACATAAGACCCTCGCTAGTTTTCTGGCCTCAAGACCTCCTACGCAAACCTTCGATCTCAGCAGTCAGGCTTCGGGGCAGAAAGTGGTTAGCAACTGCTCCGGGCCTTTGGTAAGACCAGTCCCTCTGCCCTAGCGTAACCCATCAAGCACTTTAGGAGTGCCTGATTGTGTTACAGCAGGCAGGGGCTGCTCTACCTTCGCACCTCCAGGCTTCTATTTACAATCTAGGGGTAGGGCAAACAAGTACCGCAAAGAATCGGGGTAGAAATACATTTGGGTCTGTTACTTTAATATGACTATCATCTCGTTTTCATAAAATGTTCACTAAATAATACTACTACTATACTCGAAAATCTAATTCAAGACCAAAATCTTTACCTTAATGGGCTCACATTCGCTGTGATTATTGCATTTTGGTTTAAGTATAGGTATTTTTATCAATAAAACTTACCCTAATGTTACTGGTTACACAAGTTCTCATTCATGTTTTTATGAAATAATGTTAAACAACTAAATAATTAAGATGGGAACTGTCAAATTTTGGTCTTGAATTACATTTTCGAGTATAATACTAAAATTATTTGTTATACAATATTCTTTTAATGACATTGAAATCAACCCATGAAATTAAAAAAAACAAATACATACAAACAACAAAATACACAAGGAAAGACAAGCTCTTGTATGTATGTATGTATGTAAACACTTTATTGTACAAACAAAAGAGATAACAATTATAAAATAGACAAAAATGTAACAGGGATGTACAAAGGCGAACTTATCCCTTTAAGGGATCTCTTCCAGTTAACCTTTGAGTGATTGAGAAATAACTATTACAACGAATAAGCAAATAAGTACAACACTAAAACAAATTTCTATAAATATTAACAGATATAATAAATAAGCACAAATATATACAATATAACTAATAATATAATAAATAAATATATACAATAAGCAGGAAAAAGTTCAAGAACAAGTGTCAAGCCAGAACTTCTTTAGTGTAGATTTGAAAGAATCTACAGACTGAGACTGCCTAATTTCAGTAGGCAACAAATTCCACAACCGCACAGCGTGCACCGAAAATGATTTAGAATACGTTTTGGATTTATTTGATGGGAAAGCAAGGGAAAGATTGTCACTTGAACGCAAGCGATTCTGAGATCCAGAGGCCAGAAAGTTAAAACGTTCAGAAAGGTAGGGTGGGGACTGAGGATAAAAAAGGATGTTAAAAAGCAACGACAGGACGTGAACATTCCTTCGAAAGCGAATCGGTAACCACTCAAGTTGTGCACGAAAATGAGACACGTGGTCAAATTTTCGCAACCCAAATATGTAGCGAATGCACAAGTTAAGGAGGCGTTCCAGTTTGTTTAGCAGGTCTTCATTTAAGTCCAGATACGCGATGTCACCGTAATCGAGGAGAGGGAGGAGTAGGGAATGAGCAAGAGTAATCTTGGTGCGAAGAGGAAGGAAGTTCTGCAAGCGCCTAAGCGAATGGACGGATCCATAGACCTTACGACTTACGGCAGCTACCTGAGCCGACCAAGAAAGGGTCTGATCCATAATGATACCTAAATTTTTGACTGAAGAAGAAAAAGGAATTGCAATACCGTCAAAGATTAATTCAGGTATCATAAGATCAGACAACTTTGCGATGAAGTGAGGGCTACCGACGACAATTGCCTGCGACTTTCTTGCATTGATCTTCAAGCCGAAACCTGCCGCCCAGTCTCGGATAACCGCGAGGTCACTGTTAATTAAAGCGATCAGGGAGGGGAAATCATCAATACAAGCCGCCGCGTAGATTTGCAGGTCATCCGCATAGAGGTGGTAGGAAGATTTAAGAGAAGCAGTGATGCTGTTGATAAAAAGTGAAAAGAGAAGAGGGGATAGTATAGCTCCCTGAGGGACACCAGCAGTTAGGTCAGACCACGAGGAAACAGAATCATCTACTTTGAGAAGCTGGCACCTCCCAAGGAGATACGATTGAAACCATGAAATGGCTGCAGGGGAGATATTGTAAGTCTTCAGTATGCTAAGTAGAATATCATAATCTACGGTATTAAAGGCACTACTGAATCTAACAGGACAAGGACAGTAAGTTTCCGGTTTTCAATATTCAGACGAATGTCATCAGTGACTTTGACCAAAGCAGTGACAGTGCTATGCCCGGGGCGGAAGCCGGATTGGAAAGGATTGAAAAGTTTGTGATAGTTAAGAAAGCGGGACAGTCTTCGATTTGTGAAGTGTTCAATAACTTTGGAAAGGGCAGGGAGAATAGAAATTGGTCGAAAATCGGAGACAGACAAAGGGTTAGAAGTTTTTGGAAGAGGAGTGACACGCGCTAGTTTCCATGATAAAGGAAAAGAGCCTGAAGTAAAGGAGAAGTTAATAATATTGGATAGGATAGGAGCGATGAATTCCGCAACGAGCATAAGCATGTCTACACTCAGGCCGTCCTCACCAACGGCTTTCGTCTTTATACGTTTTAACAGGTTCAGAGTGTCATCCGGAGAGATCAGACCTAGATCAAAAGGAGGCAAGTCAGGGTGACGAGTATTGGCGAGAAGTGATAACGTTTGCTGCTTTACAGAAGGGTCCAAGACAACCGGAGAAGTGCTAAAATGTTTATTGAGGGCGTTGAGATCAAGTGTAGATGAACCTGGAGAATTATGTTGAGTATTGCCCACCCCTAATGACTTTAAAAACTTCCATAATTTAGGAGGGGGACACCTATCTATGCGTTCATAGATGTAGCGGCGTCTAGCGTCCCTACATCTTCTGTTACATCGATTACGGAGGGTGACGTATTTAAGATGATTTCCCTCAGAAGGATAATGACGCAGTTTCAGCCGAGCCCGGTTCCGCTTCGCCATAAGAGCCCTAATGGTTGGAGTGAGCCAAGGCGCTGGCAAATGTTTAACCCGCGTCGGTTTCAAAGGTGCGTGCAAGTCGAAAATCGCTAGTAGAGAGCTGGCAAACATATCAAGCTTGAGGTTAATGTCATCGAGAGCGTCTAGGGATTGCCAGTCAATACTGCGAAGATCGGCAAGCAAGGCCTCCCGATTCACATTGCCAAGATTGCGGCGCAAGATAACCTTATGTTTACTTTTAGGAGGACGAATTTTAAAGGAAGCAAAGATTAGATCATGGTTGGAAAAGGCAGCAGCATTGAACTGGCCATGAAGTGGGACAAAATCTGGGGAAGAAGTTATGATCAAATCTAAAACAGACGGTGGACCGTTATAAGGGAAATGAGTGGGGCTAAGAGGAAGAACATTAAGGTTTAAGGAACTTACAAGAGACTGGAGCTTGACTGAGCGGTTGTCGTCTTTTACAAGACATGTATTTAAATCCCCCATAAGAATGGTGTGCTCATACTGTGGACAAAGATCATCCAAAGTCTTCTCAAGAGCATCAAAATAATTGATATTAGACGAAGGAACGTAGTATACTCCGAGAAGAGCTTTAGTATTGTGCAAAGAGACATCAAGGAAAAGGTATTCTGGGGATTTAGTATAGATGGACGGTGACTGGGCAACAATTTCGCAAGCAATTTCGCTCCTGAGGTAAATGGCAACACCACCACTCCGTACAGTACCGAGCCCGCTGTCACTGGGTCCAGTCCTGTCGTTGCGTATCAACCTAAACCCTGGAAGCTAATAGAGCGCAGAAGGCAGAGATGGCTTAAGCCATGTCTCCGAAATTAGAATGGCGTGGACATTTTTACAAGAGAAGGAAGTAAGTAAATCAGGGAAGTGAGCCGGAACACTCTGTGCGTTGATGTGAACGACATTGAAATTTTTCACCGACGTGGAAAAAGTGCTGCTCAGTCGGTCAGCAAGAGATAGATAATAATAATAAACGTTATTGTAATTAATACTTATTTGAGACCTGCAAAAGGCCTGACTAAATACTATTATAAACTCAATCGCTCACCAACAGCTGGCCAGATGCAAACATTACGAACTAACACAGATTTGACAAGTAAGAAAATCATAAATAGACAATGTAAATGCATCCGAATAAAAGTAATACAAAGAAAAAAAAATACAAGTAACAACAACAAGAAAAATATTAGCGCGTCAACTAACACAAAACGCAACTCCGACACTACAATGAAACGGAACGCAAAACTTATGTCAAGTGACAGGTGCCAGTGTCACTGTCAAGTGTCAAGTCAACGAAACAGTCGACCTACCGGCGCAAACGACGATACGAAACTACGACACAGCACTCAATTAATAATACTAAAACTAGAACTCCGCGCACCAAATGACCAACCAACAGTTACAAGGTCAACTATTGTTAACGCTGTGAAATCGATGCACGGATAACAACAGTCGTTAGAACAGGATCACTTTGACTTCGGAGCGATTGCGGCTGCACGCTTAGGAGGCTTCGAACGCATAACCAGCGGCTGCTTACTAGGGGCCTCCTGCGTACGGACAGAAGATCCTGAGCTCCCGCTTCCTGATGCCACGGCCGGAGACGGCAAAGCACGAAGCTCTGGCATGGTGGCGACTCGGCGGCGAGAACCATCCCGGCACAGAACAACAATCCGCCCATCGCTCGTCCAACTACCCTTCACTCCATGGATCCTCCTTGCCTCGACGAACACTGCATGTCGGCTGCTGGTCAGGAATTCCGACAACGTCATACCAGAACCCTTAAGCCTCGTCTTAGACGCCCACGCTGCATTCCTATGCACCAGGGTTGCAAACCTTAATAATATTGGTCTAGGCTTAGAGTCCCGAAGCTTCCCAAGACGATGGCACATGTGAAAGGACTCCAACGAAAGGCTCTGCAACTGTAGATTCTGAGTGCAGATAGCTACGGCAGTCTCAATAGTGCTTTCATTAGCAGCCTCGGGCACCCCATGCAACAGCAGTACCTTGTGACGCGACCTCATCTCCAGATCGTCCAGGGATTTAGCCACAAGCTCCATTTGTGCCTGAAGACTGGAGATTGTCTTCCAAATGAAGCTTTTAAATACCTGGAACTCGCTGTCAACTGAATTGGTCTGGGAGTTAGAGCGACTGCTCTCAAAAGTGTCCATCCTAGCAGCAAATAGCTCCTTCATCTCGTCCATGGACTTCTTGAGTTGAGCCAGAGTGTCCATTATAATGTTATTACAGAGTGAATTGTGAGAGTGGTGACAAGATTTTTATTAATTTGGTAAGTTGTTACTTAAAAGCAGTGATAACAGCTGAGGGCGGCAATAAGAGTTTATTTAACACATTTATTGATAATACAGTCTTGTTTTATATATTTTTGTATTTTAAACTATATTATTAAATACTGAGCAAAATTTGTGTGTATTGATTACTGCCTACCCGAAAAAAAACTCTTGCCTGCGACTCCTGTATATTACTTTCATTTGTATAGAAGCCTAACAAATCAACATTTTAAATGTCGTGTTATGGGATTTCAAACAAAGAAATAATCAGAATAGAGTAAAGCACTCCTAGATTAAAACGGGTATCATTTAACCGATCAGCAAGATATTCTTATTTTGGTGAACAGAAAAATGTATTTGGTCAGCGAAAATAGCTAGTTGGTAAGCAATTTATGGTTAGCAAACATTTATAAATCTGTCTGCAATTAATGATATACTGAACTGCTCTAAATTATTTTGGTCAGCAAATTAAATATTTGAGCTGCATTGAGCGACCCACAATTAATCAAATTTTGGTAAGCAATCAGTAGGTAAGCAAAATATTTCATTTTGTCCTGCAAAAAAAAGGGGGCAAATTTACTGCCGTGCCGGCAACGCACATGATATGCCGGTTAGGGTGTAGCAGAGGGTAACCACTGAAAAAAGACTTTGAATGTTTTTGACCAAAAGTGTAAAAGACATGATATGATGATGATAATGATGACGATGACGATGACGATGGCAATGGCGATTACGATGGCGATGGCAATGATACCTATGAAAAATTTAGAAAAAAACATCATGGCCGCCGTTTTGAATTTCTACCTATAATTGACATCATTTTCGAAATCTGCGTCCCCAAAATCTAAGAAAATGACACCCATGTCCAATTTTTCAAAAAAAGTCATTGCCGCCATCTTGAATTCCAAATTTGATGTTATTTTTAAAATCTGCGTCCCCAAAATCTAAGAAAATGATACCCATGACGACTTTAAAAAAAATATCAAGGCCGCCATTTTGAATTTCAAATTCGTTATCATTTTTGAAATCTGCGTCACCGTAATCTAAGAAAATGACACCCTTGGTGGTTGCTTACTTCAAAAATAATTAATCTCCCATACAAAGTTCTACCCACCATTTATTGCCTTGTGGGCATTGTTTCTAAAATCAATGAAAGTTGTATTTTTTTTATTTGCTTATAAACAGTAGCCACTTTAACTGCCGCCAACCTGCTAGGCGAGTCCATTTTGTATGAAAATCAGAGCTCTTGGCAGTTAAAGTGTTAAAACCAATTACCACGTCTCCGACTATAAAAATGTACCATAGTTCCATACAAACTTCCACCCCCTATTTTAACCCCTAGGGGATGAATGTCTAAAAACCTCTACCTAATGCACCCCCGTTGTACCTTAAAAAATATTCCTTTCAATTTTGAAGTCCCTAGGTCCAGCGGTTCAGGCTGTGCGTTGACCGATCGGTCAGTCACTCCCCTTTTTATTTACTAAGAAAGATTCATGTTGTAAGTAGCAATATCATCAACGTACAACAAAATTAATTTAATCAATTTCTTAGTAAATAATGCTTTAAGTTAAGGTGACAGAGTTCAAATTAAATTAACTATGGAATTGTTTTTTAAATAATAAAAATCTCGGAAATTATGTGATATTGGACTACATGTTATACCACATTATATACTCCAAATAGGGTCTAGAATCGATGGTCAAAATCCTTCGAGTACGTCCCGGGCACGGTGTATATATGTATATATGAAGAAGATAGATAGAAGACATGGTTCACATGTGCTAGGTTAGATTAGACTTGTAACCATCACAAGATAACCTGAAATCAACATGGGTTCAGCAGAAAATAGCTTTCTATGAAATTCTTAATGATTCATTCTGGGTGCGTCTCACGAGATAACTACAAAATCAATATTTTTATGTTAATAAAATTTACAAGATATAATCAACGTTAGCTATAATCACAAAATCAATATTTTTATAAGGAATAACGGTCAAATAACATAATATTAGTTTTAATTAATGCTGTCTATATAACACTCACATTGTATAATTTCAGTTCATATATTATACATGACATATTATAGAGATCATAATGCATCTTTTAGTATAAGGGTTATAAGATCTAATATTGTATGCTATACTCAATAGGTACTGAAAGAATCGGCTACCAGAAAAGGGAAATTTGGCAAGGTATCCCAAGATTGAACAATACCTTACAACTCATTAGCGGCTTTGAGGAGTTTTTTCACCTCCCTAGAAAATCTTGCTTGTAAGTTTTTTTAACTATCCAGAAAATGCAATGAGCAAGACGAATCAGGGTAGAACCGACTAGGTTAGGTTAGGTTATTTTTTTATCTGTTTATATTATAATGTGCATTATGTTTTTTGATGTTAGATTCATTGATTTGTATATGTTTTATTTATTATATGTTAGCTGTCATGTACATAATAGGCTTTAATAGTTAAAATAATTGGTATTATGTACTAATAATGTTGTACTTTATGGAAATAGTTATTTCTTTGTTTCATTATTTCCAGTGAATGTTATAATAAACGGGTTTATAAAAAGTGACCATATATATTGTCACTGTTATAGGTTAGGGTAAAGAAAAGGGGACACAGGACTTGGAAAAAAAATCGACAATTCATCCCTGACGCCTTGTAATTAACCAACATTTGAGTCCCCGTATCTCAGCCAATTTTGATTTTAGAGAATAGTTTTTAAAGTAAAACATGCTTATTTTAACGTGTTCTATAAGATAAAATAATTTAAATTAGGTGTCATTATGACACCATTTTGTCGATTTTTTTTCTGTTCTGCGTCCCTTTGTTTTACCCCGAACCTATTACATTCTCAGTTCATCTATCTTGTATTACTTACTCTTGTTTCAAAGAATGTTTGGGTAAACCTGTATTTAAACTATGATACATGAATGTTCACTTACTTTTTCTTTGTTTTGTTCACGTAACTCATTAAATAGTTGTAGCCCTCATCTATTTTAAGGCCTGGCACCCACAACAGATACGATGCACTCAAATCGGCGGCTCTGCTTTCTTTACAGTGTAGGCTCCCGCAGAACTCTCGTCAGGATCACTAAACTTCTTCCCCATTGACAGATTTAGCTAGTTTCGCTCGAGTAAGCCAGCGATGCAAGTTGCTGGTCGCAACACTCGCAACATTATCTTGATGACATCACCTCAGAAAACATAAAAACACTTGAGATTGCCGTCTTCTATAGGCGGCAGGTCCCGGGAGCGCGCGCGCCGGCGCATGTACAGGCATATTCTTAAAATTAAGACTGCACGTGTCCTGTAAAAAATATTACACTCTAGTCTTTCTTTCTTGCTCACTGCCGCACTCAGAGACGTCAATTTAATTTAATGCTTGATTAAAGTGGATGCTGTCACTTTCTTTACTACAGCAATAGAATAAGACAACACGTCACTAAACAAGCATTAAATTTAATTGACGTCTCTGAGTGCGGCACTTAGTCACTCACTATACTAACCACAGTACCACAGAGTCCACAGATTATAACCAACTTACATAGACAGTCAATTTCTACCAACCTGTAGCCCGTTTCACGAAGCTACAAGCGTACAAGTTACAAATTACAAACGGAAGTCTCTTTCTGGCAAAAGGAGTTAGAAAGAGACTTCCGCTTGTAATTTGTAACTTGTAGCTTCATGAAACGGGTCTATGGTCTGCTTCACGTATTGAGTGTTTTAGTGTACTTAATTATTCAAATTAATAAAAAAAATATAAAGATAATTTTACAGAACTATATTTTAATTTATATATACTAATTACATATACTTTTAAACTAAGGTTGACAGCTTGCACGATTGCGTAAAATGAAAAATTGCTATGTGTCCATATGTCACACAAGCTGGGGCTCTACTTTGAAATCAGTAATTCGAACTTCGGATCGCCCCGTCACTTTCTTGCGAATTAGTGACGCGTCGAGAGCAAAAGGGATAGCAATAGACGAAGTTCGAATTACGGATTTCAAAGTAGAGCCTCTGACATGACATGACAAGCAAGACAAGACAACACAACTTATGACATAATACCTGCCGACTGTCGTATGAAAAATATGGAATAAATAATCTACTACTATTACATCTAATCAATCATGTTAAAAACCATATTTTGAACAGTGACATTACTGAGGTAAAGAAGAATTAACTTTTTTAGGAATGTCTTTTTTACATACCCAGTGTCGCTGTTGGATTAAAAGTGCGATTATGTAAAAAAAAAGCATTATAGGTATTTATAGCCTGACAAGTTGTACGGACTAGGGTCCATTTCTCAAAAAGTATTAGTCTAATAATATTATAGTGTTCTGTCTCGTGAATAAAACTACAAAATGAAACAAAACACAAATATTATTTAAGTAGGTACTTAATACTTTTGAGAAACGGGCCCCTTCAGACTATTACAGACCCTGGGAAAGTCTTGCTAATAACTGTGAATATATATATATATACCTAGGTGTTCACATATTTTCCATACCATTAAATAAGTAGGTACCTAATAATTTTTTTTGCTAGGTAGTAAATGTAGTAATAATTGACTAAAGTCTAAAAAGGTACAATAACCTGTATTAAAAGCTGATCTTATATTTTACAGGTAGGGATAAACTAAGTGCTGTCATATCCGTCCATACAAATCAGTACCTACAACTTCTAGGGAATGCCAAATGCCAAAGATTTTTTTCCAAACCTTATGGAATTAACCTTTTACAAGACCACCCGCACAGTATTTGTGACCACCTATGTAAGTATATGGCAATAACATTTACCAGTGTACATAAAAGGGTGGATCACTTAAGGTTGACTTCCATGGGTAGCGGCTGATGCGACAGACGCGTGCGGCTGACGTGCACGATCGTAGCGCGCGTCTCGCGACAGTAGTAAACACTATGAAAACGTATGCCACCGCTTCCGTGGTTAACGGCTGACGAATCTGCGAGCCGTGCGCTGCGCGGCTGAGCCGCTTACTACGGAAGCGGTGCCATACGTTTTCATAGTGTTTACTACTGTCGCGAGACGCGCGCTACAATCGCGCACGTCAGCCGCACGCGTCTGTCGCATCAGCCGCTACCCATGGAAGTCAACCTTAAGTGATCCACCCTTTTATTTACACTGGTAAATGTTATTGCCATATACTTACATAGGTGGTCACAAATACTGTGCGGGTGGTCTTGTAAAAGGTTAATTCCATAAGGTTTGGAAAAAAATCTTTGGCATTTGGCATTCCCTAGAAGTTGTACGTACTGATTTGTATGGACGGATGTGACAGCACTTAGTTTATCCCTACCTGTAAAATATAAGATCAGCTTTTAATACAGGTTATTGTACCTTTTTAGACTTTAGTCAATTATTACTACCCATGGAAGTCAACCTTTAAGGTATGAAAACGTATTTTTTTGCTTTAATCCTCTTTTGCTAATATGAGAAACTTGTTACACCTACCTTACATCCATAATAATATATAAAATATAAAAGAGATACATACATATTTAGTACTACATCAAGCTAACGGAACTTTTACAAAATAGGGAATTAAGCTATTTGTTTACAGTTCCGTGAGTTTGGGGCAGAACAAAATATTCATGTACAGTCAAGTTCATAAATATTTGTACACTTTAGTACCTTGTCTATTTAATGGCATCTTAAAACTGCCATAATATGAATTGTCACATCAATTAAAGTGACAAGGTACTAAAGTGTACACATATTTATGAACTTGACTGTACCTCTTTTATATTTTATATTTTATTATGATTGTAAAGTAGGTTTAAAAACTTTTTCTAAGTAGGTAGCTGAATACGGTTGAAGCAAAAAAAAATGTATTCATACATTGAGTGATCCAGTATCCACCCTGGTAACTATATAATGTCTGTATGTGACATGTCAACATCAAATATCAAAATATATTTTAAGCTATAATTTAAAATGAAAAGCCTTGCTTGAAAAGGTTAGCAGTCCCGGGACCACCGCATGTGGATTTTTTTATCTCTTGAGTATGAGTGAGTATCAGAATTTAGTTTCCCTAGTACTAAAGCTAATTTTGGGATTATAATAATTCAATTTGAGTGAAATTGTCTTCCAATATCCATTCACTTACATGTGTCTACATTTAAAAAAAATTGCTCTGAAATGATAACACAATTATACTCGAAAATCTAATTAAAGACCAACGTGGGTTGCCACTATAAAATAAAAAAAGTATATTTCCACTTTTTCAAAGACCGCACAAGACTGTTTATTTATTGGTAGTTTTAAACCTTCGATTTAAATAAACAAGTTAATTCAAGTTGCTTACACAAATACAAGATGCCATGTTAAATATTTAACCATAGAATATTTTTGGTAGCAAAACTGTTATTGCACTTGTAATACTTCAGGTTTTAATAACATTTGGTACGATAAATTAAATAAACAATAGTTGTAAACAACGTTAGCAATTTAAATAGTACATGTGTTTAGCTATTCGACAAAATAAAAGGCCAAAAGTGTGTGTGTGTGTCAGAAGCTACTACCGGTTCGAGAAAAGAAACTTAGTTACATTTTTCTTTTTACCAAGTGCAAGTGCGAAGTTCATACATTTGCTGTTAAGTCGCAAGTAGCAAATGTATGAACTTCGCACTAACACTTGGTAAAGTTTGAATCAATAATAAATTAAGTATAAGGAAACCGAATTTGGCTAGTCATTTTGTTTTAGCTGATAAAAAACCGCCATTTAACACACACACCCGCCATTTAATGATTAAACACACACTATATCAGAAAATATTTGTTTTGAGATATTTTAATGTTTTTGAATATCGGGTAGAAAAAACATTGAATGCATATTCCCTATTGTTATATAGGTAAGTTTTGATATTGAAATTGTTAGTCTACATAATATTTTCAACGATTTGATTATCAATGCAAAAAGGTTGGCTAGGTATATCTGAAATGTTCAATTGGGCTTTGCGACACCAACAATGTTTGAGTCTTAAATTAGATTTTCGAGTATAGTTATATCTGATTATTTGTTAAAATTACACAATTTTTTTTTTTTTTGGTAATCGCCTGAAGGGCCAAAGACAAAAGTCCTTGCTTTTATTTACTGTTTTTAAAACATTACTTTAGAGAAAAAGAAAAAGGGCAGAGGTGAAAATCCCTTCCGGAGACCTGGGAATGGAGGGCCCAGGTACTGCCGGGGTCGCACCGGCTAAAAACACCAATGCCCCTATTACCAACAAGAATTTAGACTCCCGCGGATACTACCCCAGCCAGTGCTGAAAGGCCGGAGGAGAAAGTCCTTCCTCCGTTTACTTATCCGCGGGGTTATTCCAAAAAGGGGGGATAGGAGTGGGGGTTGGGATGGGGGGAGACTATATCTATGTGAGTCGCGGAGTGGGAATCCTGACGCATGCATGCTTACGGACTACGGGCTTCCTTTCTTTTGCCCGACAATGGAAGGGTTGGGTCGGAGATCTTTTCAGGACCGCTTGTGTGGCTGTGGACACCATCTTTATGGGTGGGGCTACCCTTTTTTGAGGCTTGGTCTTTTGCCTGGAGATACTATTTTTGCGCGTGTCTCCTTGCGCTACCCTCTTTTGTGACCTCTTCCATTGCAATTTAGCCTAAACATCTGCTATAATTAAGGGGGGAGGGGCAGGTGTCAGTTTGACGAGGGACCAGTGAATCGCGAGCGGAGCCTTACCCCAGCCAGTGCTGAAGGGCCGGGAGAGAAAATCATTCTCCCGTTTAGGAGGCCGCAGGATTCCCCATCCCCCGTCCTACCAACACCCCTTAGGTGTTCGGGTGGTGCGTGCGTCAGGAGGTTGCTTATGTTAACATAGGTACACTTAAGGTCAGAGTTAGCTAGGGTTTAAACAAAGAGATTGTACAGAGGTGCTTAGGGAATGTATATTATTGCATCATCCTACAAGTTTTTTTTTTTTTTGGTAATCGCCTGAAGGGCCAAAGACAAAAGTCCTTGCTTTTATTTACTGTTTTTAAAACATTACTTTAGAGAAAAAGAAAAAGGGCAGAGGTGAAAATCCCTTCCGGAGACCTGGGAATGGAGGGCCCAGGTACTGCCGGGGTCGCACCGGCTAAAAACACCAATGCCCCTATTACCAACAAGAATTTAGACTCCCGCGGATACTACCCCAGCCAGTGCTGAAAGGCCGGAGGAGAAAGTCCTTCCTCCGTTTACTTATCCGCGGGGTTTTTCAAAAAGGGGGATAGGAGTGGGGGTTGGGATGGGGGGGAGACTATATCTATGTGAGTCGCGGAGTGGGAATCCTGACGCATGCATGCTTACGGACTACGGGCTTCCTTTCTTTTGCCCGACAATGGAAGGGTTGGGTCGGAGATCTTTTCAGGACCGCTTGTGTGGCTGTGGACACCATCTTTATGGGTGGGGCTACCCTTTTTTGAGGCTTGGTCTTTTGCCTGGAGATACTATTTTTGCGCGTGTCTCCTTGCGCTACCCTCTTTTGTGACCTCTTCCATTGCAATTTAGCCTAAACATCTGCTATAATTAAGGGGGGAGGGGCAGGTGTCAGTTTGACGAGGGACCAGTGAATCGCGAGCGGAGCCTTACCCCAGCCAGTGCTGAAGGGCCGGGAGAGAAAATCATTCTCCCGTTTAGGAGGCCGCAGGATTCCCCATCTCCCGTCCTACCAACACCCCTTAGGTGTTCGGGTGGTGCGTGCGTCAGGAGGTTGCTTATGTTAACATAGGTACACTTAAGGTCAGAGTTAGCTAGGGTTTAAACAAAGAGATTGTACAGAGGTGCTTAGGGAATGGGGTGTATTTTATATTATTGCATCATCCTACAAGATTAGGGGTGCAAGGGGGGAGAAGAAAATTGGGTTTTCTTGGAGGGGGGGGGGGTGGGGGGACAGATTTGGGGGGATACGGGGACGGTTGGGGGAGGTCTGTGGGGGTTGTTTCGGCGTGGAATCCTGCCCAGGTCCTGTGCCCGAGGGGTTTGCGTGGTGTCAAATTTCAGCGTAGCGTTTTCCAGAATAGTCCGGGTACCGAACTATTTGTTCCTTAAACACGCTACGCGTACCACTTTTTCTATAAAACCCTTCGTGCTTTCGCGGTTGGCTTCTGTTCCCAGCAGGGCTTTCCAGCTTGAGCTATCCGGAGAAACTTTGACCCCGGTCTTTTGCTCAAGGTCGAGCCTTTCCATGCCGAAACGCGGGCAATCGCAGACAACGTGCCAGATGTCCTCGTCAAGGGTCGGGTTGCAGACACACGAGGGTGTGTCTTTGATCTTAAAACGGTGGAGATAGGCGGCGAAGCCTCCGTGACCAGTAAACGCTTGAACCAAGAAGTTTGTGAGTTTGAGTTTCTTTAATATGCTGTTCGCATCTCTCACAGTTGTAAAAAACTTCTTGGTTGTCGCACCTGTCCCGGATGCCCCGTAGCGAACCTGCCACTGTTCGACCGTGTTTTGTCTTATCGACCTCTTGGCGTAGGACACCGGCACCATGTCGTATTGGGGGGCGGTCTTCTTCCTAAGGGCTGCTTGCTTTGCCAGTTCGTCTGCTCTCTCATTTCCTGGCGTTCCAACGTGAGCTCGCAGCCAATAGAACCTTAGGTCGGTCCCCATTGCTCTTGTTTGGGTTGCGGCGTTTTTGATCTCTTGGACCAAGGGGTGTGTCGTGTCCGGTGATTTGAGGAGCTCCAGTGAGGATCTTGAGTCACTGAGGATGCTGACGCTCCGCGCCTTGTGCTTCCCTGCGATCTGTACTGCCCTGAGTAGGGCGTACAGTTCAGTTTGAAACACGGTGTTATAGGGCGCTAGCTTGAAGGTTGAGTGGCGGATTTCTCTTCCATTCTCCCACCATGTGAGTGCCGCTCCCGTCTGGCCCTCAATTTTACTCCCATCGGTGTAAATTTGAGGGCCTTCGAGGTCGTATCTATCGACCACGTCTTGGTTGAATTCCTCCAAGCAGACGTAGTCGATGGACACAACCCTTGACGGGTGCGGTCTCTTCAGGGCGTCAGTTTTTTCTTCAATTTCTCTTCCTGGTGGAATGTGGTCCTCACTGTAGCCCTTTTGACCTCGTAGAGGCTTGCCGCTTCGTGAATGCGCAAATCCAGTGGGAGGGTTCCCGACAGGATCAGCGCCGATGTCAGAGAGACCGTCTGTAGATATTCGTTACCTTTCGGCACGTTTTTTCTACGTGTGCGTTGAAGGTCAACTTACGGTCTATGGTAAGTCCCAATAGTTTGATTTCGTCGACAAGCTCCACTGCGGTCCCAGCCATTGAGATTCGGATGGGGTCCCATTTCAGCTTCCTCGTTATCACCATGGCTCCCGTTTTGTGAGCGGCGAAGTTTAGCTTATTTTGGGTACCCCATTCAACCACTTTTTGGAGAGTCCGTTCGGCTTTTGCTTTTACTGCACCTGAGTCGTTGCCAGAGAACACCAGAGTGACGTCGTCAGCGAAGGCCTGACAATGGGCGTCCGTGTCGTTGAGCATCTGTAGGAGATCGTCTAGAATTACATTCCAGAAGATTGGACCTCCTATAGAGCCTTGGACACATCCCTTTGTGGTGGGCTTTTCGCTGATTTCGCCCGCGTAGTGTACCCTTATCATGCGGTCGTCCAGGTAGGAGCAGACCGTATGATAAAGATTTCTCGGGCAGCCTTTCTTGGCCAGTTGGGCTCTGAGCTTCGGCCACCAGGCGTTATCGAAAGCTCCCTCTATGTCTAGCGAGACAAGTAGCACGATGCGTTTCTTCGTTTCTGCTTCAGTTCTTATGTGTCTCATCAGGTCATAGAGGGCGTCTTCCGTTGACTTTTGGGCATGAACCCGTACTGACGTTTGTTCAGGGCCGGGAGGATATGCCACTTGATCCTGTTAACCAGCATTTTTTCCAGGATTTTCCCTAGTACCGACAATAGACCAATCGGTCGGTATTATATTATATTACACAATTAACAATTAATCATTTTAATTCTGTGTGCGATACCGGAGCAAATGTATTCAGCACTCCTACTATTTATACAATTTAATTAGCGCTATTAAGCTAACTAACCTTTGAACAATTAAATTAAGGTAGCTAGGTAACAAATTATTCAATTATATTAGATAGCTCCCTACTTGGTCCTAAAGACTTGCAACAAGTTACTGAAGATGTCGATATCACTTGCACTTGTTCTATGAGCTATTAGAATATATTCATATCAATGGGATATCTGGGCATACTTATGAGGCATTTATTAACAATATCTGATCATTTTATGGATCATTTGTGTAATGAAATGATTATTAACTAATAAGTCTATAATTATACTACATTTTGCAAAGATAGCAGTTTAAAATGAGGGCCTTATTTAATAGCTATTTATAGAGTAAAATTATATATGAAGTTATAGTACGGGCGGTAACGACCATAGGTAAAAATTTTGATATCGGATAAATTCACTTGGCACAGATGTATCCTAGGTCAAACTCAGCTGATTTAGCCCAGTAACCATCAGCCACCCCCTGGTGGGTGGGGAGGGGGGGTATTCAAAGTTACACGCCGCCGCGCTTCAGATAAAAAAATATATCGGCTTCAGTTTACCTATCACCTCTAGTGTGGTATCATTTTCTGATAAACCATGGATGTGGCTTTCATTTTTGATATAATAATTACACTCCTTCATATAATTTTATTAAGATACATAAAGAAGTTTCACAACATCGGCTTATCTTTTTTGTTTCAACACACCATATTTTATAATATAATATGTACAACATCATATTTACAAAAAATACGGTCCAATAGCCCAATTTATGAAGATTTAAAAAACATATAGTTTTAATTCATACCATTTATTTGAGACGAGTAGAATAATCAAATATAACCCGCGCGGCAGCGCGAATTAAGACAGCGGGCGGAACTAACTCAGACGAGAACTCGCCACGAAGCATTGAAATTTATCTACCACCTCGAGTGTGGTGTCATTTTTTGATAAACCAGGCATGAGGAATTCATTTTTGAGACATTTAATTTACAGTTTCCTAGAAAAAAAGTAAAATATTGACGAAAATATCAAAACTGATTTCTTTTTTTTTATTAAATGGTCAGTATGTTTGAAAATATTAAAGTTTTTGCAAAGAAAAAAATATCTTAAAGAAAATTCATTTAGTTTAAAAAAAATATATATTTTATATATAGTTATCATAAAAAGTCTATGTGAAAAAAAAAACGATAAACTTAAGGTGAATTGATTAAACGGAGTTATTTTACGACCCAAAACTAAAGAATATTACGCCTACGGATGCCAGATTCCAGCAGCATCTCCTAGGAGCCGTTTACCAGGGTGTGCACGTATGGGGCCAAGCGATGGTGCCGATTCTTCTTCCCAGTCCGGCGGATTGGGGATGGGAAATACAATCGAATCACAATTGGAAACCAATTCCGAATACTGCACCCGTTGCTGCTACAGCTTGTCTGGAACTAATTCGGTTCAAGAGCAAGTCGCAGTGCGGTGTTAGGTGCAACTGTCGAATAAAACTGTTAAAATGTACCGAATTAATTCCACTGTGGTGGAAAATGTAATAATGGCATAAACGCAGTAATATCTATATAAAAATACTACTGTGACGATCGTTTACATTTCTAAGATACCTACATTTTTATGCCTAGGTCCTTATGGTTCATATTGTAATTTATGGCATTACTAGGAGGACGCCCGCGACTTCGTACGCGCAGAATTAGTTTCCCGCTACAAAATCACGATCGCATCCTTTGTGTAACGAAAGTTAGGCATACAAACTATATGGGTAACTTTCGTTACACAAAGGAATGAATTAAGTTTTGTTTTAATTAAACGCCTTAACAATGTATTTTTTTTTGAAAACGACCCTTTTAGTAAAGCCCTCCATTGCACCCACTTGCGGCATCGTGCCGAGGACACTCGCAGCGTCACTCCGCTGCACCGCGATGCTCAGTCTTGGGGCAAAAAAGGAGCCTTGCCTGTGGTCCCCAGAGACGCTGATTAATTTATCTGACACTTCTATTATAAATTTATCTGTGTCAGATGACCACGGCCTACAAGTTTCTCTAGCAAACAACTACATAATTTGACTTTAAAAAAGCGTATTTGCAGCACTTGATGGTTTGGGCGTGATCTGCGGCGGTCCCTGGCTTGCGAGCAGAACCTTGCACATGAGACTTTGCTAGCGTATCAACTCAAGTAACATCTCACGCCAAGGGACGACCAAGATGCCACGGTACTAAAGTGCGTTCGTCGGGTCTCTTTTCATCTGAGGCAGACAGGCCAGTGGGCTCAAGCGAAGACGGGAATGAAATTGTGCTAAAGCCCGACGGATCAAAAAGGTTATCGATGCATGTCTTTAAACTCGACCAGCACTGGATTGGTAACACAGACCGTGGTGTCCTAGGTCGTCGACTGCATTTCCACAACGGCAACAAGGATGCGGCTCGTAAACTTTAAGACCGTGGCGGAGGCACACTGCTATCCTTAAAGTACCTATTAGAATCTAAAAGAGTTCCTCCTAGGGCTCGTGAAGGGAGCAACGGGTCTTCTCGGATGAATTTTGACTGTTTTCAAAAGTTTGCGATGGCAAATTTAGACCGAAATGAGGTCCCATGCTGCTTGGTTAGCTTTTTCGACTGGCAAATTCTCACCCGAGTCACACGCCACGCCAAGCATCCTCTGTATCGGAGAAGCACTACTAATAGCCCAAATGCCAAGCCCACCGTACTTTACGGGGCGGGTTGCTTGAGATGAGACCCACTGGTGAGTGTTAGATGTTCAAAATTTTGATAAATAGAATAGTTAATTTTAAAATATTGACTTGGATGTTCGATTTTTTATCACACAGACATTGTATGATAACTATATATACAAAAAATTTTTTTTTAAAGCTGAATAAATGTTCTTTGAGGTGTTATTTTTTCTTTGCAAAAACTTTAGTAGTTATTTTCAAACATACTGACTATTTAATTAAAAAAAATAGAAATCGGTTTTGATATTTTCGACAAAATTTTACATTTTTTCTAGAAAACTGTATATTAAATGTCCCAAAAATGAATTCCTCATGTCTGGTTGATCAAAAAATGACACCACACACGAGGTAGTAGATACATTTTAATGCTTCATGGCGAGTTCTCGCCTCAGTTAGTTCCGCCCGCTGTCTTAATTCGCGCTGCCGCGCGGGTGTATTTATTTATTCTACTCGTCTCAAATAAATGGTATAAATTAAAACTATATGTTTTTTATATTATAAAATATGGTGTGTTGAAACAAAAAAGATAAGCCGATGTTGTGAAACTTCTTTATGTATCTTAATAAAATTATATGAAGGAGTGTAATTATTATATCAAAAATGAAAGCCACATCCATGGTTTATCAGAAAATGATACCACACTCGAGGTGATAGGTAAACTGAAGCCGATATATTTTTTTATCTGAAGCGCGGCGGCGTGTTACTTTGAATAACCAGGGGGTGGCTGATGGCTACCGGGCTAAATCAGCTGAGTTTGACCTAGGATACATCGGTGCCAAGTGAATTCATCCGATACCAAATTTTTACCTCTCCATACATCGGGTGACACTACCGCCCGTACTATTAACATACAATCTTATAAAAAATTGTAGCTTGCTTATGTGTACTTATTCTGCTACCTACACTATAATGATATAATTGTACATGGCATTATCATTAGTGACTATAGGGAAATTTATGCATTGTTACCAAAATCATAATGATTAAACTATGTGATCAATAAGTTTTTAGAATTGTTATGAACCATAATAACATTATTTTAATGTGGATTATACCATGGCACTAACAAACGTAAAATAAGAGAAAACAATAATTTACATTATTAATTTGTTTTTCTGCGATAGCTAAACAAAAAACATCTGTATAAATAACTTTATAAGACGGTAAAAATAAGAGTTAGTTTTGTAATTATTTGGAACGGTGTGGAGAAAGTCCTGATGCCCTCATGATTTAAAGGATAAACAAGTTGTTTGCACTGGACTTTTTTATTTCCAGCTCGGTCACCAAAATGTAAGGTGGCTTTTTCGGCTTTTTCCGGGATGATTGAGGCCTACAAATAAATACTGTGATATTAGCTTTTAGCAATTATCAAATAACCTAGGAGAATTATGTAACATTATTCTGCCATATAATTATGGATTTAAAAGAAAAAAAACTGATGAAACAAAAACCACTACATAAAAATCACAAGCTGATGGTGATGATCTAGTGAAGGTACAAAATTTGACCTCCAAAAGAAAAAAAAAATTTTATAGAGGTAAAATAAAACATTTAAATTATTTTAATAAATGTTTGCAAATATAGAAAGTGTGCATATTCCAATTAAAATATAATGATTTACATATCTCCCATTTTTCATACCGATTCTAAAAACTTATTGATCACCCCTCATACTACTTCTATGGTACCTCCATGTGTAATATTTTTATTTACATAAGTAATTGTTTTTAAAAGTAGCAAGTGAGTCTTTATGCAGTGTGTAAATGGTATACGGGCATTTATTAAAAATGGACATAGATTAAGACTCTAATAATCATAAACAGAAAGAATTATTTTGATTATGCTAACGTATACACCGTTATTAATTTTTGAACATACCATCGACCCGCAATGTACATCTAATTCCATCTGTCATAACTTTGAAACATCATTAATTGCGTTTTTAATTAATTGCTTTTTTTGTTATACATTGCGTGTTAAATTATTTTGTATGGTTAAATTTTTTTTATTTACTTTTAACAAAAGCTGCCTAAATTTGCTCATTAGGGGCTATTCTTACCACAGTTAAAAGGAACGCCCGTATACTATTTACACACTGTATGCCAAAATTTGAGTGAAATCGGGTGAAGTTATGGGTAATTTGGAATGAAGGCTTCTATTTCAACATTAAGGCTAAATATAGTGTAGGAATTTCTTAATTACACGGATACCTACTAACTATTTTGTAAATAGTGTTTTTACCTATGAAACTAGCAGTCCAGGTTCCATTCCCGGTAAGAACACATATTGGATGAATGACCTATTTTGAGTCATGGATGTTTAATTTTCATTTTGGTACATACCTATCTCTCTAATATATAAAATTATCGTGTCACAGTGTTTGTAACAAAACTCCTCTGAAACGGTTTGACCAATTCTTATGAAATTTTGTGTGTATATTCAGTAGGTCTGAGAATAGGACTAAAAAGTATATTTCTTAAGTTTTGGATGAAAAAAAAATACTCCCGGGCGGCGCCGGGCGCGGACAGCTAGTATAAATATAATATTAATATAAATACGTATGTTGTCTAGTAGCCATAGTACAAACAAACCTAAAGATTATTTTGTGACTACAATCAATTTGTATAAGATTGTCATATTTTTATTTCAGCCACTTACTAACATACATTTCCATACCACCAAGAATAACCAGAGATTCCACAGGCAATAGGTTCATTTTAATTCTTCTGACGTGTGGTATGTATGAGATTCATAATTTGGAATGTAATAGCTTGTCATCCTATTTACCCTTGTATTTATCAATAAGGTATTCATTGTAACAATGAAGTGAATGAATGAAGAGTTCTTACAATAAAATTTAGTAAGAACGCATTATGCAAATTCAATTACAACCCAATAATAACATGTGGGGGAGATCATCTGATGATGGTCCTATTGGTAAAATAAATACCAAATAAATAATGTAAGCTTCAGGTATTTTTTTTTCTTAACAATTACGTTTAATAAAAAAGTAGAAACATCAATTTGTGAACTTGTTAGATTAGCCTCGCAAAACAGTTAAAGGCTAGGTACGAAAGCAACAAGCAATCGGTAAACCAACTCGTGACAAAAATATAGTGTTTTAAACCTCTACTAAGGTTAGCTCAGTCAAATAATGAATGAGTTTATTACCCAAATAAGAAAAAAAATACCTGCTATAATATTTCTCAACTATGTCCCTTCTTCCAGTAGCAACTGTAAACAAACGTAAATACACAAAAATAATATTTCACCACCACCACACAACCACTTTCCACATTATGGTCAACAAATTCACTTCACGTAAATGTGATTACACAGCAATTATTTTAGATGGCGGCCATCTTTCGTCTGAGAAGTCAGGGTACGTTTCCACTCAAACAATGCTTAGTGAAAGAGTGAAAACGACACGTAACGCAGGTTCTGATTGGTTGATTTCTCTCTTCACCTTTGCTTCTGTTTAGGGAAACCGCACCCTAAACCAACTCACCTCTAAAATAGGAGCTTTTCAATTTGACACTAATGTGATCTCGTTGTCGAACGAGTGAACGAATTGAGAAAGTTAAGAATTGCGTGATAGTAGGAACAAAAAGTTCCGCTTACGTCTGTGAGCGCTAGTATCGCTATTACCGTGTTCGGTGTAGAATACGAAATAATTAGTTGGAAATTAAAACATGATTAGGTACTGCCGTCGGTAAAATCGTTATGTATTAGGTCATTTTATTACTAAAGTACCGGAAAATGCTACATACGTAATTTTAAAACTCTTTAGTAAGTATATAAATAAGGGCTAGTTTAGGGCATTTGCGACAAGCCTTAGGTTTCAAACGTCATTTTACTAATATGACAGCAAAAGTCAAATGTCAATGTCAGAAATGACAGGCAAATGCGGTGGCGATGTGATGTGTGTTCACCTCTGCGTTCGATCACCTCTGCTTTTGACAGAATCACCCCCCAGTGCATTACCACCTCCTGCTGTTTCATCTCGCTACTGTTAAAATGTGAGTAATTACACTTTTTTCCAAATAAATTTAAAATGTTTCAGTGATTTAATTATATCAATTATTTATTATTTATAGGTCTGATACCGAATTTGAAAGCATCGTTGCTGCTAACGTGACCCCCGTCACCTCAAAATTTGGAAAACAAAAAAGAAGTGCAGCAAATAGGTATATTTCCCGTTGACTTGTTTTCACTGTTAATGTTTGTTTTTAAACAAAAACGATTAATAATTATCATCCTGTTTTAGATCTGATTCAGAGGACAGCGTAAGCCAAGATAATCTCAAATCGAAAAAAACCATTAAGAAACGAAAATCATCATCAACCAGGTATTTGTTTTTACTATCTTATTCATTATCTTTTTAAAAGGTACTTCTAGTAAACCTTCTAGTAAACCTTCTAACATCAAAGTGGTTGTACTCATTTATTTGTTTTTTACACTTCTGCCGCATCGAAGATAAAAGGAAACCAAAACCCTCATGATTTGTTTGGTATATTCCCGGAAGATTTTAATATTACGCCGAAACCATCTGTTTCTTCAAATGCGCTCGACTCGTCTATTATAAACCGGCTGCCGACAGTAGCAACGAAACGAGCATGCGTTCTGAACGGAGACTTCTTCGTGGAGCTGAAGATGTCTCACACCGAAGACATTCGCGGTGAGTTGCCCGATCAGCGTTGGAAGAAAGCCCTTCTTGCAGTTAAGGCTCAAATTAACAGTGAAACACCACAGTGGAACTCGTTGCAAAAATTTGTTCAACGACTTCAAGAACTTTTTGTAGAGGCTGACGTTAAATTTTACTCTAACAACAAGTAATTCAGTATTATTTTAACGTTTGCGTAAAATGTCTGTTTGCTCTTATTATTTTTTATTGTGTTGTAATCTGAATAAACTTACATAAATATGCCTTTTTGCTCAGAGTGCTCCATCAGAGTAGAAAGAAAACAGTGGGTGGGTCATTTAAAAAGTAATAAACATAAAAACAATTCCGTTGTAGACCTAAACGATGAGGTTTATCAAATTTCCTCAGCTTTTAAAGGTCGCATATCGTCATATAGGATAATTGCTACTGATGATTTTAAAACTTGTTTACCTGACGTATTTTTGAACTCTTTGAAATGCAAATTTTTAAGAATTTTACAAAATGCGCTTCAAAAACAAGTGAGCCTTAAAGTTAATTTCAAATACTTTTGCAATTTTCTTTTATTCAAAGATGACAGGCAAGAAATTAAGTCTTTCGCAACAAAAAAATTTTCTGTGCATCAAAATTATGATTTGGAGAAGCTCTTTCAAAAATTATTTATAAATATAAGAAAAAAGGTAGAGGAATTTGAAGACCGCGATTTTGGTTGGACATTTTTATCAAATTTGTATTTAGAAATAAATGTCAATAAATTTGATCCATTAAAAGCGTCATCTTACGTGGATTTGCCTAAATTAATAAAAAATAAAAAGGCTTGCATAAATATTCGCAATAACGATGACTATTGTTTTCTCTGGTGCGTTGTTGCCGCCATTTACCCGTCCTCACATCATAGTGAGCGTACATCGTCGTATAGGTACCTATTTTAAGACTGTTTTAAAAACTGATAATATGAGTTTCCCTGTCACCTTTGCTGATATTAAGACATTTGAATCCGATAATATTGACATCAGTATTAATGTGTATTCTTTAAAAAACAATCGAACTGTTGTAGGACCTCTTTACAGGTCCGAGTACAAAAGGAAACATAGGATCAATTTACTTTTAATCGAGCGCGGTAATAACTCGCATTATGTTTTGATTCGTGACTTGTCGCGTCTTGTACGTTCTCAAATTACTAAGCATCATGGTAAACTTTATTTTTGCGAAGACTGTCTTATATTTTTTGAATCGGAATACAAATATGATATGCATGTTTGTAGTGGAATTGCTACTGTACTTCCAGATAAAGGTACATCTGCAATTTAAAAATTTCGATCGTAAACAAGACGTACCATTCGTAGTGTACGCTGACTTTGAAACTATTCTTAAACCTTACCAGGGTTGCGACCAAGCACCATGCATCGATTAGCTTCACCTCAAATAAACAAATTCATAAGCCTGCAGCTTTTGCGTATTACATAGTTTGTTCTTATGACGGAAGTCTGAATCGTTTTATTCAGTATCGCGGACCCGTTTGCGTATCCAAGTTTTTAGAGTACTTGTATAGACATGTAAATGAAATACATGAGATCTTAAATAAAGAGGTTCCTATGATTTTCGACGATGAAGATTCTTTAGCATACAAAAATGCAAAAATTTGTCACATTTGCAAAACCCCTTTGTTTGGTGATAAAGTTAGAGATCACTGTCATTTAACAGGGTTTTATCGCGGAGCGGCCCATCAATACTGTAACTTATGTTTTCGAGTGCCTAAACTTATTCCTATATTTTTCCACAATTTGTCTGGATACGACTATCATTTATTAATCTAAGAACTGGGTAAATGTTCTGGACCTATAAAAGTAATACCTAAAAATAAAGAAAACTATATTTCATTTACAAAATTTTTAAGGTTATCTAATGATCAGTATGTGCAAATACGGTTTGTAGACTCATTTAAATTTGTAGGTGCTAGTTTAGAAGAGTTAGCTAAGGGTTTATGTAGATCAGAGTTTTTCCACTTAAGTAACTTTTATCCTCGATTAGAAGAGTTTAATTTATTACTACGCAAAGGAGTATATCCTTACGATTATATGACCGGCTGGGATAAATTTACAGAAATTGAGCTACCTGCGGGCCGATTATGGTCGTGTTTATCGACGTAGATAAGCGTAGATAAAACATCTGTCACTTTCTGACCAGTATGTATGTGCGAGAGTGACGGAAGCTTTATCCACCGCGATAAAGACGACCATAATACGGGCCCTGAAAAGAGTTCGTTTTATAACTCGCTTTCTGCGGAACAAATTACAGACTCTGACTATGAGCACGCTCAACGTGTATGGGATACATTTCAAATAAGAAACATGGGTGAATATACAGATCTCTATATTAAAACTGACGTTTTGCTTTTGTCAGACATATTTGAAAATTTTCGAAAAATTTGTAAGATTCATTATGAATTAGATCCCGCATTCTATTTAACCGTGCCGAGTTTGTTATTTGACGCGATTTTATTGAAAACTGGTGTAAAATAAGAGTTGATATCTGATTTAGAAATCATTCGTCTTATTCAAAAAGGCATTCGAGGCGGAATTTGCATGTGCTCTACCAGACATGCTCTTGCTAATAATAAATTTATGAAAACTTATGATAACAGTAAACCCGACTCGTTTCTTGTATACATTGATTGTAACAACTTATACGGATATAGTATGAGTCATTCGTTACCCATATCAGATTTTCGCTTTCTAGATTCTGAGGAAATAGAGCAATTAGACTTTATGTCAATTTCAGACGATGCAGAATTTGGATTTATTCTTGAGGTCGACTTAGTTTACCCTAAAGAGTTACATCATTTGCATAACGATTATCCCTTCTGTGCACAAAAATTTGTACCTCCAGGAGGGAAAAATTCAAAATTAATCCCAAATTTGTAAGATAAATATGAGTACGTCATTCATTATGTACATTTAAAAACGTGCTTGCGTAATGGTTTGACTCTTAATAAAATTCATCGGGTAATCACCTTCCGAAAAAGCCCCTTTTTGAAAAAAAATATAGATTTAAATAAAGAACTAAGAAAAAATGCAAAAAACTCCATTTCAACAGAATCTTTTTAAATTAAAAAATAACGCTGTTTTTGGCAAGACTCTCGAGGATAGTGAACGACGTGTAGATGTTAAGTTAGTAAATCAGTGGTGTGATGAGAGAAACTCTACAAAGAAGTTTGTAACATCAAGTAAATTAATAGCACGACCAAATTTTCACAGCGCCACGATATTTTCGGATAATTTAGTCGCTGTTCAAATGAAACCGGAGAGAGTTGTCTTAGATAAACCAATATACATAGGATTCGCGATACTCGAGCTTTCTAAGAGTCACATGTATCAATTCCACTACTCTGTAATAAAACCTTATTATAATGAAAGTGTTTCTCTCTGTTATACAGATACTGACAGTTTCATTTATAATATTAAAAGCACTGACTTTTACGACGATTTCAAAAATCAGTTTATACATTATTTGATACAAGTAATTATAACAAATCAAATGAGTTTCAGATACCCTTGATAAAAATAAAAAGGTTCCGGGATTATTTAAAGACGAGTTAGGGGGCGAGCTTATCACTGAGTTTGTAGGGCTACGTTCCAAGTTGTATTGTATCAAAAGCGAAAATTCATTACTCAAAAAAGCAAAAGGAGTAAAAAAGCCTGGTGTCCGAGAATTAACATTAGATGACTATAAGGATGTTCTGTTCAAGAATACGGTTATTAGGAAAAAAAAAATTTATTTAAATCTATTAAACATGAAATCTTTACGCAAACTGTTAACATAATTGCGTTATCCAGTAAAGACGATAAGCGACTTACATTAAAAGACAAAATTTCAACTAAAGCATGGGGTCATAGATCGATATTGTAGTTTTTATAAATTATAAGCGAATGTATTCAAATCTCGTTAAATAAATTGAATTGTAAATCTACAACTTTACCAGAAATGTATACCGTTAAAATAAGTAATATGTTAGTATTAAGAAACAATTTATGATTATATGTTATGTAAATACCTATTAGTACTGCTATTTGAATAAACGTACATGTGCCTCGTGCAATTTGTGTTTGGATTTTTAATTTCCTAATTACTCATAAATAATTGGTTCTCCATTTCACAAGAGGTGTATGTTTATTTTTATTAGGGTTCCGTACCAAAATGGTACAAAAGGAACCCTTATGGTGAGACTTCGTTGTCTGTCTGTCTGTCTGTCTGTCTGTATGTCACAGCAGGTTTTCTCAGCAACTACAAATGCTATCAACTTGAAATTTGGCATAGTTGTACAACTTGCTTGCCCGCATCTATTTGTAGTAAAAAAAATATGGAATTAATTTTATTAATAATTGAAAAGGGGTCTAGAACGGGGGGTTTAAAAATGAAAGTGATTCGATTATAGCATATGGGGTGTCATATCTCATCACATGATCTGCACATGTCAAAACTATTTTCTTGAAAATTTTCTGTGATGTAGGTACTTTTTGATTTATAGCCAAAAATGTACAAAAAATGACCGTTCCCCTCCCCCTTATCTCCGAAGTTTATTAATCAAAAATTCTGAAAAAAATCCTGACGTATAGATAATTACTTATATTTTCTGGAAAAAATAAAATAAAGTGTTCATTATTTACAGTTTTTGAGAAATAACAAAAAAACTAAGAAAATCTGTATTAAAATTTAGGCTGGTCAAAATCGACCTTATTGCTTAGAAAATAAAGCTTATAACAAAATGAGTATTTTCTTTTGCGGTTACCAAGCATATTTATCTTCAATACGGAAGGCCTTTTTCACCCAAGTCTATTACAGTGCAATTATCACACAAATCTTTAACCCATTTAATTTTTTCTAACCCTTTTACAAATATTTTCTTATTTTCTAAGTGAACATAAATGATTCTTTTAAACTCTCTATAATCAATGAATCCTTCACGCCATAAGATACCGAGGTTTTTCTTTATCCATCTAACATTACTTTTTTCTTTTTCCGATAAAGTAAAAAATGCATACGGGGGTTTTATTAAAAATACTTGCGTGTATTCATTTGTACTATACGCAAATTCTTTAAGAATAAATTCATTTGTAAATGATTTAAACCCCTGAAGATCTTCAAACAAGCAGTCTGAGCTCATGATATCCTTCGGGTAATATTGGTCAACGGTTTGTATTCTACAATGCTATCATTCAAAATAAGACAGTAAGCCGCAGTATTACCGGGTATGTCCTGTTCACACTCTAATTCAACTCTCACATCTATTGAACCCGTTTTTAAGGTTTCGTTTTGCCGAGAGCAGTCGATAACAAACAGAGGTGCTTTATCCTTAAATTGTTGCGGACTTAGCAACGGCGCTTGACTGCGGTTAAAATACGACTGTTGGAATTTAGCATACTGATCGTATAATATAGCGAATTTTTCAGCTGCGAAACTAACATTAGAACTTTCATACGGAAAATAGGTTGAATTTAAAAAAACTTTTACATCTCTTAAATGACAATGATCAAAGTGTGTCATATCTTTGTTAGTCATATTTTTTCTATCTGTTTTTAATCCGATAACAACATATCGTGGCTTTTCAATTTGAGATGAAGTTTTGATTGCCCAGGAATGTTTTGATGTTTTCGGTAAAAGTGGATACTCATAAAGATCCCAGTTTCTAAATGCTACCTGAATAGCACGATCTTTTTCCAAGCACTTCATTAAATTTAACCTTTCCCGATCAGAAACTTTTATGTGTGGCATACGCCATACTATTTTAGATATCGTAATGTTATCTATATATTCATTTGTATTTAATGTTACGCTATTTAAATTAGTATTGGACCTCAAAAGAATAAGTTCATGCTTAGAGTTTATAACTATTTTATTGTAATCCTATGCAAAACCAAGAATCTTGTTTAAAGGAATGCATACAGAAAACGACCCATGCGAAACTTTTGTACCGTTAACATCCCAACCCCATGACTGTAACATTCTTGTTCATTTAGAGATAATAGAGATTTCATAGTAGTTGTAACTTCAGCATTTTTAATTTTGTCTATTTCGATTCCATTAAGCTCATATCGAATATCTTGAAACAAATGAAGTATGGGGTTATTAGTAAACTGAACACTGGCCACCGGTAGTTTTGTTTCTCTGTTGACTACTACCATGTTTCCCTCTATGTATAAGGCACTCTCAGAAGGTAACACGTATAGATCTTGTTGGTTTATTGGTATACGGATTTCATCATTAAAATTGAAACTTGTTACGTAAGGTTTGTAGGAATGGAATTCAAAACTTTCTATTGTGTTATCGTAGCCGAAAGTTTCTGTTAAGTTTAGAATACTCATTTTAATAAACCAATAGTTTTAAGAAATTCTTTATTTTCCTTGGAAAGCCTCGTAAGCTGATTTTTAGGTGTTCTTTTCTTGACAGCACAATGCGTACTAATAATTGTACTGCGCGAAACTAATCTTTTATTGAAATCTATCATCTTTTCCTGAGATGCAAATATATCTGGATCTCTTCACCGCGTAAATTGATTAAGTTATCGTTTATATCCAATATTCTTAACTTTAAAGAGCTTAAACTGTTTTGATTAAGGGGAAAATAAATAACGTTTTTAGGTGTTTCTATAATCCGATAGCCTGGTGGTACATTAGGCACAAACTCGTGAATAATATGACTTGGTTTTCCGTTAATAAATGAACCACTCATAATGTCACATTCAACTCGCACTATAGTTCTAGAGAGAATGGACACAGGAAAAGGAGACTCTGTTAATAAATTAGCTTGAATAGTTTCTTGACCGAAACCTAGTAAGTTACCAATCGAATTTTCTTTATTAAAATACACATTTTTAGAACACAATATAGACGTCTTTAACGTATTATTATTACATGTCAGTGAAAATGAACATCCTTTCAGATGTCTTTTCAGGTAATCTTCGAGGTCTTGAAGTTCGTATGACCCTTCAGGAATTTCAACTACTTCATTTTGGCCATAATAAAACATATTATTTCTATAGTCTATATTAGGTATAGAGTTAAAAGTCGAAAAATATAGTAACCGGCATTCATATTCACTATTTAGTTTAAAATCTGGTGAATGATTTGTGATCAGGGTAGAAGAGGTTCCAGTTATGGACAAAGTGAAAGACATCGTGTGAATGATATGGTTTTTATTGAACAGAGATATTTAAACGGTTACTCCAAAATTGTTTTAAATATTTCAAACATAAATGACCGCAATTTACAGTATTAAACATTTGATAAGTGACATAGTTGTATGAAATAATTTTATTTTTTAAATACTTTATTAATTCTATTGGAGGCTGAAGATCGCCGTAACTATCGAAATATTCACAGTAATTTTTATCTTTGACATAGGCTACCCAGTGAGTCCCTTGGTTTTCAGAACTATCTAAATTAATAATGGCGCACTCTACTCTATTCGAACGCTTTGGCAAATTATCTCTCATATAAACGCCACGGAAATGAGGAATATCTGAAGAGTGTTTTAAAATATCTATATTAGTGAGAGCACGTCTGGGAAGCCTGTCGACTAGTTTTTTGAGTATTCTAAACACAATCCCTTTCCATTTCTGTACGGTTTAATGTGCAATCCTTTACCTAATGCAATAGATTCCATCATTTTGTTGTGACGTTGTGATTCGGTTAAGTTTTTCTTTGCAGCTTTGTAATCACCAACAGCTTTAGCTATCCCAGCAGCTCCTCCAGCCAATGATCCCAACGCAGAAAGTCCCGCAAAAATAGGTATCAGTGGTAATATACCGCCAGTTTTCGGAATCGGTATTAAACGCGGAATATGAATTTTACTGTTTCTAGTAAATACTTTCTTTGCGAGCGCAAGAGCTCGGGTGATTGTAGTGCCTTTATCTTTTGATTTGTTTCTTTTCAGTTCCTTCCGCATCTTTGTAACCAAACCTTTAAATGATTTTATGCCTGCACCAGCTTTCATTTTAGATTTCATCACTTTGCTAACTAACCATGAAGCAAGTTTTTCTCCTTTTCCAGCACTTTTCGACTTCAACCTCTGTTTAGCCATTTTATAAAGTTCTAAATCTGCGCGGTGTCGATCTGTTAGGTTAGAACGTTTATCATAAGCTATATCGTGTTTCATGCACGCGTCATCCAATTCATTAACTCCTTTATCACCTCTTAATAACCGTTTATGCAATTTAGTGCCTGGTCCGCAATAATTGTAACCAGGTAAGTGTAATTCAAAAGGCAAGTGATTAATTACACTGTTTAAAAGTCCTCTTCCTTTCATATCCTATATGTTAATGACATTTTTTGTGCTAGTAACTATATAAATATATTCATACAATGGCACTTCTATTAACCCAGCTGTTCTCACTATCATTAAGTCCTAACCACTTAACGTATAATTTCTTCCCTTTTTTTTTGACCACCTTTTCAATGAGATAAACGTCCGGGTACTTAGTTTTTTGAAGTTCTTGTTCGTAAAATGTGCCCAGAATAGTGTTTCCTCGCTGATCTTCTATATGATACGTAAACGGTTGAGTGTTACTGACTTGTTTAATAGTAAATAGCTCTGTTGACCAATTAGGCGTATAACTTTTATGGAAAGCGCTTTTATACTTGCTTATACGTACACGATCTCCCACATTGAATTTATTTAATTTATGATGTAGATTTTGTTGACGTTTCTTAATATTGTTCTTTACTTCCGATTCATTCTCAAAATTAACATCATTTGGTCTAAATTTTGTTGTACTATGAAAAGTTTCATTATAAGATTTGACTATATCATCTAAAGGTTTTCCAACCCATTTATAATTTCCAATTAAACTAAAATATTTGTACAGTTTGTTTTTAAGCGTCTTTATACACCTTTCAACAATTGATGCCTTTTTAATTGAATAAGTTGAATAATGATTTATTCCTAAATATTTTAAATAACAATCAAATTCACTATTGTAAAATTATTTTCCAAAGTCTGTCTGCAAGTTTCTAGGAATTTGGATTGCTGACTTTATAATTTGTTGAAATGCATTTTTAACTTCTTGTATAGTTTTCGATTTTGTTGGAATACACCACGCGTACTTTGAAAATGCATCAGTGACAACTAAAATATATTTATTTCCTTTATTTATTTTATGGAATTTTTGTAAGTCAATCAAATCTGCTTGCTACAAATCGTGAATGCCTTTTAAAACAACTGCTCGTCGCTTAAAGTTTTTACGAGCTGATCCGTGGATCTCGTTCACTACTTGTTCTTTTGCCATTGCTTAATTGTTTTACAATGTTATCTACCTCGTTTTTTGTATAAAAGTTCAATTTCAACTGAGTTGCAAGCTGATGAATTTGAGAATTTATAACTTTGATTAAAGCATCTTGATACTTCTTGTCATAAATGTTCTGAACGAGCTGATCGACGTACTCCTTATTTACTGCATCATCAGCCGACAAAGGATGAACAACACCTTTTAATCTCAGTGATTGTAAATCAAAATCTCCGTCTTCTGAACGAAGCAAAGCCTGACTTTCAAGTTCGTTGACTTCAGATACACCTGCTACACGTAAACGTTTATGAACATGGTGACCAAATTTATCTATGTTCATTTTATGATATATTTTTACGCCAAAAGTTCTGCTTCGACTAACGATAATAGTAAAGTAACTGCTTTATATATTAACATTGTTCACTAATCCCGCTTCTTGTAGTTCTTCAATAATAGATATGATTTCATTGTCCAATCCTGAATTACCAGCATCACGAGAAGCTATAAGTAATTTTAACCTTTCTACTAATTCGTTTGGGTTATCCCAATATACATATGACACATCGTTTTTAACATTTTTCATCGTCGGTAATCCTTCACCACTTACTGAACGTTCTTTAGCTAATTTAAAAAGAGGTCTTATTACATATAAATATTTCATGCTTTTGTTGCTTTTTATTGGTTTATTAGGATTAAACTCTCTTCTATGTGCATTAGTTTCTAATAATAAGGTTTTATAATTACATCTATCACCCTCAGTTACAATATCTAAATCCGGTACTTTCTTATATAGCAGTTCGAATAAACCTGGCGTTAAATAGTAAGTATGACCATTTACTTTCAGTTTTTTGTCATTTGTAGTGTATACCGGACAGGTTCCCAACATTAGCTTGTCCCGTTCCGTTCGAATACCAAAAGGTATATTTAAGTTGGTAATATATTGCTTTTGAAATTTAAGATCGTCACGAGGAAAAGCGTAAGAATCAGTCGTCTTAAATGAAATATTATTTGAAGAATCCTGATCATTAAAATGTTCACTTTCCACTTCATCGCTTACATCACTTTCATTATCTTTTGATGTCTCATCCTCATGATTTTTATTAACAAGGCTAGATTGAGAAAAATTCCTCACAACCGTTTGATCAGTTATAGATTCCTTCTTTTCTTCACTTGGGCTATATTTAATTCTTTTTACTAACTTTCCCCATTGCAATCCGTCATCAAAATCATCATCATTAGTATTGAAGTAATTATTCTCATTTTTAACTTTAACTATTTCATTAAGCGGTTCTGTAATTGGTTTTAAAACAGATTCCAGAATCATATCATTGTTTGTTTTTACATCGCGAATAAGTTTAACCTTCTTTTTAACTGCTTCGGCTGACCGGAGTATCTTTTCCTTTAGCACTTTATCTTCATTAACTTTCTCGACTTTCGAGCTCATGTCCGTTCTCTTTGGATTCATTTAATATAATAAACGATTATTCGAATACTATCCAATAAGTATATTAATCTACAATAATGAATGTATCAAACCCCATTCTATAACATCCAGAAATTTTGTTACAATCCTTGTTTATAACCAAGTAGCTGAAAGGTGCGTTCCATATTTTAGCGCAAATTTCACGAAACTGCGACCATGACATATCGGTTCCAACGTGCTCATCATAAACATGACGTAAATTAACATCATCTTGCTTAAAAAGAATTATTAAATTAGCATTATCCCTTATTAATTGTTTTGGTACTTTACTGTACGTTTGATTTAAATAAAAGCTATCAATATTTTTATGTCTTCCCATTGCAAAGTAATCCCTTATGTTGTTTTGGTTTTCACAAGCCACATCATCAAATATCATGATTGAGTTATAGTTAGCTTCGTTTGGGCTAAGTATTTCTTCATTTTCACTATATTTTTGAAATTTAACCGTGGGAACTAACGCTAATACTTCTTCTGAAAATCGATACATAGGTTGAAAAAGGGTTTTTGAGTAAACATGAACATTTTGGTACCGTAACCCTTGTTCATGAAGTAAAAGACCAACCATTAAATTAGTTTTTCCGCAATTAGAAGGACCGCAAATTATACTGCGAATACTGTAAGGTAAAAGTTCACCATGACGTACACAAGGCTTATTGCGAGCTGAAAAAACAAGAGCCAACTGCAAGCTCTGATGTTGTTTTACAAACTTCATATTTCTTCAAAATTTCTTAAGCGATGCATAGGTACGTTTTACTTGCATGAAAGACTTATTCCAGTTAAGGGAAATCACGACTACGTTTTCAAATATATATAACAATTTTGATGCGATTGTTTTTAGCTAATAATTCCCGTTGCGAACGCGCACGTTAACGCGATCATTTCCTTTTGCGCAAACCCAATTTACGTTACGACGTGTTATTTGTTAAAAACGCATGTTAACGCGAGAGATAATCGTTTTATTTTAAGCACAAACATAATTTCCGTTACATGTTGCGAAACGCGCACGTTAGTGCGATTATTTCATTTTGCACAAACCCAAATTTTGAAATCCACAAAATAATATTGGGCATTTGGATCACACGAATGAGGAGGGCGAAATTTTCGCCCGATCGAACGAGGTGGGCCAGAATGCCCAATATTATACTACTGCCTGTGTAGATGTGTGACGTAAACGGTGCGTTAGCTAATGCAAATGGTTTGAATTTAAATGATGGTCATAAAGTGGTATGGCAAAAGATGTATTTCTAATGCTTGTAATGGAGCTAGACAACCAGAATCGCAAGGCTTTCAAGCCGCTATCTGGGCTGACCCCACGTGTGCTGCTTGTGAGTGTTTAGAATAGATGAATGTATAGTTACCACTAAAATAGTTTTTTATTATTATTCCTTAGCTAGTCAAAAACATAACATAAAAACTTACTTAATAAAGCGTTACGACACACTCAATAAAATAAAGGTAAAGCAGTTTAAAGATAATGAGTGAGATATAACTGCTCCTTCCTATATTTCACAAAGTCTGAAATAACAAAAGCTTATAATCAATTAAGCAAGCGACGCAAAATAATAATATTATATTTACCTAATCTAATTTATTCACTACACATAATTCTTCCCACACATACTATCCCTTTCACTATCTGTTTATTGAATTAGATGAAATTAGATGATACCTAACGTAAACCTTCCCTTAATTCCTAGTTGCCTAGACGACTTAAATAAAACTACTAACCCTACAAGTAATAATAAAGACACTAAATATAAGAACTCCTCCGCCCCTAATACTGAAAATACATCAAATTAAAACTTACCTAGATACAATTAACTAAATTAGATACTAATAATAATGAAACTAAATCTTAATACTTAATTATCTCAACAAAATAAAATATTCTAGCCACACGCACTATTGTCTTTAAACTTAAATGCCCATACACTAATAACAAAATCAAGACACTGAATCTAAATTAAAATAATTGACAAAAGTTAGACTTATGTTTAACCGTATGCGTACGATAAAACTCACGATATCTCAAACTCGTTGGTCGTCTCAATCCGGCCCTTTTTATACAAAAAGGGGGATGAGGAGCCGGTGCCGGGTCGTATGACCCCCGACCGGGGTAATCTGCGCCGGCCGTGAAAACGGCCGGGTCCTTGGAGCGCAGCCGGCGCCGAAGGCGCAGGCTGCGCGGTGGAGGGGGTAGATAGTGGTACCTACGCAAACATGTGGGTGTTCAACCATTTGAGGGCTGCTGCGGGCATGGGCTCGCCGTCCAGTCTGGCCCTTCCGGTCTCCTGGACCACGGCGAAGCCCTCCATCAGCGCCTCTCTTTGGGTAGTGGTTTCAGGTGTTGTGGTCGGGAGTGTACTCACCGAGGTGTCGGTTTGTGTTGTGGCGGATTTGGTAGCAGCCTGCGCGGAGGGCTGCGCGCCACGGTTTCGGGCTCCGCGCCTCTTTCCGCGGCGGGTGGTGGGTGGCTGCTTGGGGTCGTTCCCGGGGGCCATCAGGGTGGCGCTGTGTTGCGCCGCCTCGACGGTTCGGGTAGTGGTGGGCTCGGGGCCCTGCTTGATGGGCTTCGGAGGGTGGGGTGACTTCTTAGTCCTCCGGTTTTCCTTAAGCAGGACTGGGCATTTGGCGCTGTTGGCGATGTACGTACTCACCGCTACAGTTCGCGCATGTTGGTGGCTCCTCTCGGGGCCGTGGGCAGTCGCTGGCAGCGTGGGGGCCTCCACAGCGCACGCAGGCTATGGGGCGGTGGCAGTGGTGAGAGGAGTGGGCGAAACTTTGGCAGCGGTGGCATTGCGCGATGCCTCGCTTACCTCTCCAAGGCTCCACGATGATCCCTGGCATGCAGAGGATCTCCGTGACGCGGAAAATGGCCGCATTTTTGGTGACCTGGGCGTAAAAAATACACCCGAGTCTGCCGCTGCGGGCTCTGATGGGCCTGACGTATTCCACGTCGAAGCCTTGGGAAGTGAGGTCGTCGGTGATGTCGTCGGGGCTGGTGTCCACGGGGAGGCCCCTAATGGCCACCTTTTGGTTGCGCTCGACAGGCAGGGAGTAGGAGTACCACTCCAAGTTAGAGTCCTCCTTCTCCAGGTCGGAGAGGTACCGCTGTACCACTCGGAACTCCTGCTCACCTGCCGGAGAGAAACGGATCCCGGTTCTGAACGGGCGGGCATTAGGGGCGCGTCCCAGAAGTCCCTTTAGGGCCCGGAAATGCTTACCCCAGTTTGTGATCCGCTGGACAACCAGCGGCGGGTAGCGAATCTTTTTCGCGGGCGCCTGCGCTGCTGTCGCCGGTCCTTGACCGCTAGTTGCGGAAGGAGATGGCGGAGAGGCGGCTGCTGCGGCGAAAGAGAGTGGCGGCGATGGAGAGCGCAGCTGTGGAAGCTGTTGGGCACCTGGTGGCGACGGCCCGGTTGTGTCCATTGGACACAGGTCGAGCCGGGGCAGTGAGCGCGGTTGCTGTAGCGTCGCAGGAGGGGTTTTCGCAACCTGCTGCATAGGGGTTTGTGGCGCGGCTCGCGGCCGCGCGACGGCTTTCGGCTGTTGCGGCGGCGCGCTTAAGCGCACAGGCGCGGTGGTAGGCCTTGCGCGGAAGGGTGGTGAGGACGCGGGCGCGTGCGCGCTCGCGGAGGTGGTCCGGGCCACGCGCGCTGGCGTGGCGGATGTTGAGGCGCGGCTGGTAGAGGTGGCAGCGGCGACAGCTCGCACGGGTGCGAGGGGCGGCGGCTCGTCCTCTGGGTTGTCGCGGAGCTCCGCATTTGCGGGCATCACGCGGGGCACAGTGCCGCGGCGCGGTAGGCTGCTGGGCAGTGCGAGCGACGTGCGCGCCGTCTGTGGGCGCTGCTCTCGCGGTTGGGAGGCAGAGGGGGCCGGTGATGGGGCGGCGGCGGCAGCAGCAGTGGCTGCAGCGCGAGCGGCGGTGATCCGCGCGAACGCGGCACGCAACACAGGCGGGGCAGTTTCGCCGTCCGCGAGCATCTCGCTCAGCGTGAGCTGAGTGCCCGGGGAGTTGGCGAACTCCAAGTCGCAGGAGTGGCTCGGGGACCGGATCCGCCGGGGTCGTCCTGGGTCAAGGCGGGGGTCGCGCTGAGGCGGCACGCCGGCAGCCATCTGCACGGCCAGCTCGGCGATAGCTTGGCCGTCCGGTGGCGGGGTGTTGCCTGACCGGCCGCTCGCAGCAGGTTAATCGCACGCACGACATGGGTGCGGTCCTCTGTAGAAATGGGGATCCTCCGGGTGTTGCGGAAGATCCGCGGGCGCGTTTGCCTACGCGCCGTTGGATCACTGCGGGATCCAGGCTGCATGATGAGGGTTAGCCCTAAAAAGGGCTTTTACAGATTACCCCACCTTTGCGGACTCGCATAAGGTGGGAGAGACACAATGTAAATTTGGAGGGTAGATATATTTGCGGAAAAAATAATCTACCCACCCAAATAATACAAGGGATGACGTAAGATGGGGCAGTGACTCACGCGACCATAACGCACCGCGGCCTCACCACTCCCCTCCCTTTTCCCCCGTCCCAAGGCTCCCCCCGCAAGCGAGAGGCCGAGACTAGGTACTGGAAGGAAAGTTACCGGCCGGCGGCGGGGAAATTCCACTGTTGATCGGTCCGAGCGTGTGACGTAGGGGAGCCAGATGTTGGTGACTCACCTGTGTTTTTCCGCAGTTCCGCAAAACAACACGTCCCTACGTCAGAGGTGGCAGCCAGATGGTCGGCTATTTGATTTAACGAATTGATTTTAATTTAAAATTCAACGTCCACCTCGGGTCACTGCGGCCTATCCTCACGATATCTCAGTTTCGCGTCCCGGGGTTAACTGTCCCGTTTAAAACACCTATGTTTCCTAAATCCCAATTCATCCCTTCTTCTCACAACTGACGCTAACTTATTAACCAATCAGAGTCCTACTTCTCAAAACTGACGCCAATCCTAATTAACCAATCAGAGTTAAGTCCAGTCAAACATTCTTTTCACACGCAACTTGGAGCACAAAAAATATGCAAACGCCAAGTGGGTGATAAATACTACATTTGTGTCATTTCTTGGCGAGATTATCTTGGACCTTGTCTCAAGTGCTGCACAAAGATTGTTTCAACGAATTCGTAGATTTTGTCACAAAAAAAGGACATTAATTACAAAATTTATGTTGACATAATAAGTGGTGTTCAAGTTATTTTTTTATGAAAGTGTCTCGCTTAGATTTGTTTTGGCGTCACTACAAAGAAAAAAAAATAGATAAGTAGGTATTACTTATTTTATTAACGGTTGAGACAAGCGTGTTACATTATGATTTGGTTTAACATAAATAATCAAAAATGAAATAATGTTTTCAGTAGTCAGATTTGCGTTTGATGCAGCTGCTCTAATTTGTGAATCATTAATTCCACGAGTAATAATTTGTAACATTAATTCGTCGCTTAAGACCTTTAATTATTTTTAAACGAAGCATTGTTCGCCTAGCATACTCAGCATACGTTGTATATTTATCAGAATTCGTACTCATAACATCGTATAGGATGTTGACATAATTAAGTCGACGCGGGCACAAAGTTCTAAACTCTTTGACAAAGTTGCACCACGATCGGTCATTTGACACCCATTCATTTATCCAAGTACGCGCGTCACCTTTGAGGCAAGTCGCTACGCGGGATAAACACTCGTAATCATCCCAACCGTTCGAAAATTTAACTCGTTCCACTTCTTTGCACCAATCGTCTATATCGTGTATAGACGGGTCAAAACTTGACACAAAATAGTTTTGGAATCGCATAGGGTTTATTGATTTAATGGCATCTATAAAATCTCTTGCTGAAGTTGAAACAGATGTCGTATTGTCGTTCGGCTGAGAAATGGGCGTCAAATCCATGTTAACTGCGTTACCTGATGCACTCGACGGCGGCAGCTTCCTATTTACGTTACACTCGCGTTCATTTGTTAGTACCTCGATAGTAGGAACTGCACTCGACGCACTACGCGACGCGACATTAGTTGTATAACCACTCAAGTGCCCGCGATTTAAAAAAACGTGCTCTGTAGTGCCCACGACTTTCCGCACTCCCGCGGCGCAATATCATGTTTTGTTAATAAATCGATTGCTTGGCTTTTACTGAACTGTTTGTTATGATTCTTTTTATGTTGTAAAGCTAAATAAACAGGCAATTTGTTTATCTATATCAAAACATAGGTTATCATAGAAAAAATAATTTAAAAAAAATCACAAAGTTAACATACGGTTTCAAATGGGGGTTTTTGCCAGAAATCGATTTAAAAAAAAAAAACTAAATCGATAACATGTATATTTTTTACTTTTATTTAATACTTTAATAGTTTACGCTTCGAATGATACCAAATAAAGTATATGATCATGGGGAAATATTTTGCATAAAACCTTTTTCATTTGCACGGTTAAAATGGTCAGTTTTGCAAATCGCCACCAATCAGTGTGGTTTGTTTATGATTTTTTCACGAGTAATTTAGGTACGTGAGGACAAAAATATTGTCATACGTAGATAAAGGGACTATTATTCTTTAAATAACAGGTGTCAGTTTAGTCAAACTAGCATCAATTTCTGTCACAAATTATCAATTACCAAAAATAGCCGTACATACCTAACGTAATGAGTGCCGCTTTTGACGACCAATTACCGACAATAACAACCACTTCATAGTATAAACACACTTAACACAAACACTACACATGTTACACTTCACAACTATATACGTATCAGGCCGATTGTAACTCGATTTGGTACTCTTGTTTTCATTACAAAGGAAACAAAAACCCACGTGGAGTGCGTCACGCGTAGGGTTGCCAGGCCATAAAATGCAAAGGCCGGACTGCGCACTATATAAGGCCGGACATTTTGCCCTAAAAGCCGGACATGTTTTTTTTATTGCCAAACATAATGTTTTTACAGCTGGGCTGTTGAAAAAAGTATTTATGCGTGATGTAAAGTGAGGATGAGATCGAAGATGGAGTGTGCCAGATATATGCATATTCAAAAAAACATATTTAAAGATGGACATAATATTTATAATAAAAAAACTCGTTTACGAATTTGAAATGTTTATTAAGTTACACTATTACAGTTTTACTTACAAATGAATCATCAGTCTTTTGTACATTATTAAGTATTATTAAAACTAAAAAACAAACGAATATAGCTCTCTTTTGGCATTCTTAATACTATAAACTAAAAAATATAATAAAGCAAATAAAAATAACCATTCTTCTGGAAAGTAACAAAAAGATAATATTAATTTTACGGTTAGGTAAGAATTTACTTTATGGTAGGTATTTATGGAACAATTTAAAATCTTTAAAAAATAACAAAAAACTAGTTATATTTGGCATTTGCACCTACTTTGTCAAGAATGTCGTTTTCCTTAGAAATCATATCGTAAAATTCTTTACATGTTAATTTTAAATTGCATAATAAGAACATCATCTTAGCAATTGTATCTGTTTGCAGTCTACTGCGTTCCTTTGTCCACTGGGCGTTTATTAAAGAGAAAATTCTTTCAACGTTGGCATTATGGCCTGGTATTGCAAAATAATATTCTGCCAACTTAAGCAGTTCCGAATAAAATTCTTCATTATTAAATGATTTAAAATACGAGGTCCACTTCTGATGTGCCAACAGCTTTTTAAAGTCAGAGTCATCTTCGTGTTGCTTTAAAAATTTTATGAAGTTTTGCCACTGATCAAAAAATTTATTGTCATTTAACTGTACATTTTTCCTAGACAAAATGTCTATCGTTTTTGCCCCTTGTTCCCAGCTTGGAATATTAGCTAAAGTCATCCACTGAAAGTGTTTTAAGTTAGTACAAAATTCACTGGTCCAGGAATTCAGGTAATCTTTGGCAATATTGTACATTCTTCTCATGTTTTGTTTAAAATCTTCTACCTCATCCCGACGAGCCTCCGATAAACGCCGTAAAATTTCGGTCACTTTCATTGGGCAAAATTTTTGTTCCAATCTTTCGTTTATATTTTCCACTATTTGCGAACACTGCTCAATTACTTCATTGACAGAAATATCAGCAGTTTCAGTGCGTTTGATTCGGCTTTGGTATATTGACATGAAAGAATGTAAGAGCCATAAATAACACTCAGAGAAGTCATTTTCGAAAAACATTTGCAATGTTCTGGCCGGATAACTCAGTGAAAGAAAGTATGACTTTAATGGCTCGTACATTTGCAAGATTCTCTCTATGGCCGGATAAAGAGAGAGCCAGCGGGTTTTTGAATGACTAAGCATACGTTTAAAATCAATTTCTAATTCTGAACAAACTTTTTTTAAAGCTTCAGTACGAACTGTGAAGCTGGCAAAATGGTTGTGCATTTGCATCACTATGCTGTCTACACAGATTGGTAAAGATTCGATTGCGTGATGTACGGAATTGCTGAAGATATGTGCAATACATCCAACACCGACCATATCATCGTTTTGAGTGACTGATTTGAGTCTACTGTAGACGCTGTTGGTCCCACTTCTCTCTCTACCGCCAAAGTTAGTATTGGTGTTGTCCGCTGAAAAAGCAATTAATTTATCCAATAAGTTTTTGTCCGTCAAAATGCCGTGTATGTAAGTAGATATTGTCTCAGCAGTCTCGTTCGGTAAAGCCTGTAGTTCCAGTAATTTAACTTGAATTCCTCCCTTTTCAGGGTTGAAATATTGTATAAGCACAGGAAATAGCTTAATAGCACCATGGTTGCTACTGTCTGTGGAGGCGCTCAAGTATCTGATTTTTGACACTTCTTTTAACATATTTTCTTGGGCAAATGGGCCTAAAACATTTTTTAGGATAGCTTCAGCTTTTGAGCGGGAACAGGTTACATCTTTTGCGATTTTCGAATCTGGATATATACTCTTGCAAAGTGGAGCTGTGCAATCGAGTGAGTTAAATGATTCGTGATGTTTAACGGTATGATAAACCAGAGTAGCTTCTGTGGCCCGAACGCTCCGTTGAAGACTTAAGTTCGCATTGGATTCCATGAAAATATCAATTCTTGATGTAGATGCCGTACTACGAATCTTCATTTTGTGTTTTTCGGTATTTAAATGCTTTTCTAAGTCAGCTTTGCCCTTATTAGCAATGGAAATTATTTGATCACAAATTACACATTTTGCGTCCCATGGCTCTTTGCCAGATTTGAACATCTTGTATTGACTTTTTAAACTGTCAGAAAATATACATTTTCTTTTCGACATGACTAATAGAGAGATCTGAAACAAAGATGTTTTACTTGTATTTGAGGTTTGTCAATAACACATTAATGCTACAAATAGGAAAATATAAAACTAACTCACCAAAAATACGGTCGCCGCTAACTTAAATACTTAATTGAACGTGAACACACGCCAAGGACGCACAAGCGCCACGCGTTCCTAGGGCAGACTAACGGGCGCGAACCTACCTGCGGACGGCGCGGGCAGCGGGGCGGGGTATTTAGTCACGTGCACGCCACGTGACGTGCCGCGCGGCGCGGCGCGATGCGCGGCGCGGGCGGAAGACAGTTTGCAAAAGCCTGACAAAAGCCGGACAGGCCGAACACGTACATATTTGGCCGGACGCGACCGCAAAAAGCCAAACATGTCCGGCTAAAGCCGGACACCTGGCAAGCCTAGTCACGCGTCCAACTAGACAGTCACCTAGCGGGCCTCGCGCGGAAGGACACTAAAATCAAAGATGGCGGCGGTGAAAGTACGGGATACACTTGGCGCAACGAAACCACAATTAATACAGTGGTATCTTCAATATTGAAATTATATTATTTTCATTTCTTATTAAATCATTTATGAATAATAACAGATACTTATTACTTATAAAATGTTAATACGAAATTAACTAGTTATGCATAGCGATGCTTCACGGCGACTTTATTTTCCTTAATTAATGAATAACGGGATAAATTATATTTCAAATATGTAGTGGCTGTCATGACATGATATAGAAAAAGAAATAATGACATGGTAAGTTACAGTAGGTATGAACGGATTTTTGCATACGTAAATTACTGAAACCAGAATTAACTGACCAATTGTACCTATTCATATAATTTGGAACGGAGTCTTGCAAAGTAAAAAGTAAGCAAATGTCTTTTTTACATACAAGATCATGTTATGTTTAATACATACTACGTAAGACGAAAAAAAATGATAAAAATAAGCGATACATTCCTATTGTATTTTATGCTTATATATATGGGAGCCCTTTTTTAGTTTTATTTAGTACTAATTTAAACTTATTTAATTTTTAGCTAAGTTTTAAGGTTTTTTTTTAAATTATAATTTGCCTTTGGTTTAAATTATAATATTTACTTTATTTTATTTTAGTTTATATATTGTGCAATCAATATTGAATTGTTCAAAAATAAGTTCAGTGTTAATTACGAATATAATATCTGGGTACTTAGTAGGTAGTAACTTTTGCTGCTTTAGCCTTGTCGCCATGCCTTTATATATTTATATATTAATATGTGGGAGTTATTGTCCTACCATTATGTCTAGCCAGACTCATGCCATGCATGGTGTACAATGAGTCACGGACCACATAATAGTAAACGTTGGCATGGCAACAAGACTTGTTATTGTTAATTTGTATTAGCTGTTTATTAGGTTTATATTTGCTTCGCTTATTAGGTCTATATCTGCTTCGCTTAACATGGTTTCATTGTATTAATTGATCAATGGCAATAGTAATAGTAATAATGTGATCTCATACCTGGCGACAGATCCTGCTAAGTCCTCACTCCCTGCTGTTATATCATTGCTCTTAACCACCAACAGTTGCTCACCAATAGGTTGCTAATGAGTTTGTTCACCACCTGTAGTTTAAAATAAATACTATGACTTCAACTGCAGTAAGACCGCAGTTGAAGCCACACATAATGTCAAGTACTTTATGCTAAGCTCAACCAATTGTTAATGATAATGTTATATGGTCACTAGAATGAACATCAGTTTCCAATATACACACACACACCTCTCTCTCTCTCTCTCTCTCTCTCTCATCGTACACAAGGCGGGACTTAACCACCCAGTCTCATTACAGGTCGGGCTAAAACACAGCCACCTGCTTCTCACTACAGGGCAGGCCAAACAGCCCCCTGATTTTCTCTACAGGGCAAGCCAAACACAGCTCCCTGATTTTTACTACAGGGCAGGCCAAACAGCCCCCTGATTTTCTCTACAGGGCAAGCCAAACGGCTCCCTGATTTTCACTACAGGGCAAGCTAAACAGCTCCCTGATTTTTACTACAGGGCAGGCCAAACAGCCCCCTGATTTTCACTACAGGGCAAGCTAAACACAGCTCCCTGATTTTTACTACAGGGCAGGCTAAACAGCCCCCTGATTTTCACTACAGGGCAAGCTTAACACAGCTCCCTGATTTTTACTACAGGGCAGGCTAAAACAGCCCCCTGATTTTAACTACAGGGCAAGCCAAACACAGCCCCCTGATTTTTTCTACAATTAAACTTGGCATATAAAGATCATAGCAAGATGGAGGTAAATTGCTCAATCAGCTCATAGGAGTTTCGCTGAGCCATAAACATCCACTCACTCAACAAGATCATAAAATGATAGTGGTTTTACTTATTACAGACTTAGACACATGATACTAAGACATATGTGGTAATTGGATACTTGGACATTATGTGATACTTAGTTACTTTGATATTTAGTGACTCAGTTAATTAGACACATGATATTTAGTTAATACTTAGGTACTTAGACATATGTTACTTAGATACTTAGACACATGGTACTTAGCTTCTATAACAGCTCAGGAGTTTGGTGAATCGAATTTATTAGCACTTTCACTTCACAACTATGAAACTATGTAAAGAATGTAAAATATGCGAGTAAACTTCTTACCATAGACAATCAAAGATTATGGCGGGAACTCGCTTCTGTATAATGTTGCTATGTACAAATATTTACATATCGCGAGACGTCGCGACACACCCGCCGCGGCGAGTTAAAGTAAGGTTGTCATCAAGTGGCTCGTCCATTCCCTGATTTTTTGCAGGGCTCGGACCGCAGCAGATCGTTTCTGTTTATCTTCTTTAGACAGTTCTTGAATTGATTCATTATCTCTCATAATAGTGTCATTATCCATCTCACTACAATCATGCGTCATATCCGTATTATCATCTGTCATATCTGTGTTATCATTTGTCATATCTGTGATATCATTTGTCATATCTGTGTTATCATTTGTCATATCTGTGCTCTCTTTTGTCTCATCCGTAGTTTGTGTCGCGTCTGTGTTCTTATTTGTTACATCCATACAATTTTTCATTTTGTTTGTAAGTACATCAGGCTGCATGTCAACACCTTCTTCTATTACAATAACTGATGTATCTGAAGTTTCTTCGGTTACAATTCCCTGCGTTCTTGTTGTTGTTTTAGATTCTATATTTTCACAAGAAAGATTACTTTGCGGTTCAGTTTCATCAACTTCCAAGGGATACAAATGTGCAACAGATCTTATAAATATGTTATTACCAACTTTCACTTTCGCTACCCTGCATTGTCCATCTGCACCCTTGATCAGCTCAACAATATTTCCAACCTTCCAGTTCTCTCGGTTCTTTAAATCACTTTTGATCTGTACAATATCACCAATACAAGGATCGTTATGAGCCTTAACTCTGGGTTGTTTTGGTGAGTGTCTATACCGTTCCCTTAGACTCAATAAATACTGGTTTATGAACATGTCCTTGTATTCCATCATTATGGTTTCACCACGTTTCCATCCTTCTATAAGTTGTTGCTTAGTTGTGGTAGCTAAAGGTGCCACTTGGTCCGTTGACCCCTGAATAGCTAGACATTTTCCAGGTGTTAAAAAGTCAGCAGGTTTGAGTACCTGTTCCAAGTCAGATCCCACATAAGTGAGAGGTCTTGTATTTACTACTGCTTCGACTTCCTTCATGATAGTCAGTAATTCATTATCACTTAGTAAATGTTTTTGTAAAGTTCGTTTCAAGCAATGTTTAACTATAGCCACAAGCCTTTCGTGTACACCTCCATGCCAAGGAGCTAGCTGTGGTATAAATTTCCATTTTAAATTCTCCTTGGACAAACCATCACTAGCTATAACTTCAGAAAGTAATTTAAACTGTAATGCATTATCAGTTACTATTAATGTTGGTGCTCCTCTAGACGCTATAAATCGTCTAAATGCTAATAAACATTCATCCGCAGTAAGATCCTTTACTATCTCAAGATGGATAGCTCGTACAACCAAGCATGTAAATAAAGAAATCAACCTCTTCTTTTCGCCATCTTCTTGATTTGCCTTATCATAAAGCCAGTATAATAGTTGGTTTTCCTCGTTCTGTTAAGTCTTGATAGCCTCCATCAGGATTAATATTTACTTCCATTAATGATTCATTGGCATTCGAGAGACCCTCCCCCGCTAAAAGGGAAATGTCTCTGATTGGACCAACGGGCCATGTAGATGGGTTTGATAAAAAATCTGATCCAGTCAACCATCTTACATGATCCTCTTTTAAACTTGTTGGCCTCGTCGCTACGTCGGCTGGATTAAATCCAGATGGAACATATCTTATTCTTTAGTTCTTGTTTCTTTTAATCTCTTGAATCCTTCTTGCTACAAATGATACTAGCAATTTGTTAGAATGGTACCAGTTTATAACTATCTGGCTATCGGTCCATAGGTTATCCACATATATATTATTTGCTATCTTTCTTACGTTTTCACTTTCAGATTTCAGAAGATGATGCTTTATGGTAGCGTTCAACAGAAACGGATTTGCGATGATCCCGAAAGGAACACGTGTGAATCTGAAATGTATAAGATTATCTTCAGTGCAGTGTAAAGCACTAGTATTTTTTAACCATAGGAATCTTGTCACGTCTCTATCCATTTCTTTAAGACCTATTTGTAAGAAGGCTTTCTCAACATCTGCTGTTATCCCTACAGCATGACATCTAAATTATATTAATAATCCAGTCAAATCTTCTAACAACATTGGTCCGCAGTACAAACATTCATTCAAGCTTTTGCTATTCTCAATACTCAATACTCAATATTTTATTGCAATCATAATGTTTACAAAGATGGAAATATAATAAATAATAAATGTCTCAATTATGAACCCTGTTGGGCACTGTAAGCATATTTAGAGAGAGGGAGACTTATCCTTTAAATAATAATGAAAAGACTTGCAGTAATAGATATTTGAATTTATTGTATTTTTGTATAATTTACCTTTAAAGTTTAATTTAACTAATTTGTATTATTATAACTTGTCGTCTAAGTATTCATTTATTGTAGTAAGCTTTAGTTATTAGTAACTGTTTGAGATTATTTAAAATTTACGTTCATTTAAGTAGATTCCTTACCCTTGAGCAGCTCTTTTGGGCACAATGCTCTATTGTGGAGTCCATTTTTACCACAGCGTGGGCAGAATACTGTCCTTTTACAATATTTCATCCCGTGTCCAATTTAAAAACACCTATAACATCGGTTGTTCAACTTCAATTTTCTTTCAGTTATAGTTTTAAACTTGGTACACTGATCATTAAAATGAGCCTCTTGACAAAAGATACATGATAATTTTCTTTGCTTGTCATAGAATTTCTCATTTCCATCCATTTTGACTTCATTTTGTCTTTTCCTTGGTACAAATGTTTTATTTTGTACAGAAGTGTTAGGTCTGTACTTCTTGAATCTTCTTTCATTTTTATTAATTTCTGAACTATTGAAAACTCTTTTCGGTCTTGTGTCTCTTATATGTAGTGTTTCAGCCGTGTAATTAACTTTATTATGTTCATTCATTTCGCAAGCTCTTTTAGCATCTTCTCTTGCAGAAATTATTATATTTAACTATTTCCTCATTTCTTCAATTGATTCTGTGCTTATTTTCATTTTCATCTCATATATGATGTCTACCGGGAACTTTTCCATCAATAGGAACCGCAGATGATTATGATTTGTGTTTTCTCCTAAAGATTGTAAAACTCTCAAATGTCTTTCAATCTCATCTAATGTTGTTCTACAATCTTCTGATCTTTCAGCTCTTTTCATTTTGTAAAGTGAAGCGTAATGCGCATCGATGATTTGTACTCCTTTGCCATATCTTTCCTTTAAAGTTGTTACAGCAATCGGGTAATTTTCATTTGTTGTCTCCAAGCCATCTATTACTGTCCTTGCTTCCCCCTTTAGAGAAGCTTTCAGATACAGTAACTTGTCAACATTACGTAGATTTCTTTGATCAATATTAGATTGGAATTGATCTCAAAATTGATGCCATTCCAAGACGTCGCCTTTAAACGAAGGTAAATTCAATTCTGGTAATTTGCCTCTGCTACTATTCGAATCGAAATTTGGAGTGCGATGGTCCTTGTTAACTTGAACTCTTGCCTCAAGCTCAGCCAGTGTCTCTTCTCCCTCTAACTGCAGTGATGTCAAAGTAGATACTTCATCTGCATTTGGACAGACTGACGTGTTGAAATACTGGTATAAATCAGCATTAAACCTGTTGAGTATGGATTGTAACTTTGAAGCGGTGATTCTAGCTTGTTCCAAATTATCACCATTCCAAGAACTACACGCACACAGACTGAGAGCCTTATCAGATAAAATCTTTATATTTGACGCAAATGTAGACAGTCGATTTAACAATATCTCTTCCATTTTGTTTCTTAATCTGTTGATTAGTTCAGAAAGAAAATGTAAGAATAATATAACTATGGTTATATTCATAAATAATAATAATTTTTATTTTGTTCATAACTAGTTATCTCCTTGAAACTATTTGCTGTTGTTTGTTTTAAACAAATGGCTGTATATCAACATGGTTCGCTATGCATCTACTTATACATACACCCTACATACCACCATAGTAGTCATCATCATCATCATCAATGAAATATATGAATATTCATGACTATAAAAACCACACAAAAAAGATATTTAAGAAATTAAAATCATGTTCTTTCTATATTTAGAAAATAAAGTAACAAAATCTCTTAATCAATTACAAGAATTTTACTTTACTTTCCTAAAATAATAAAATAACTCTATCATCAAACAATGATAATTGTAAATAGTATGTAATTTTATTAGTTGTAAAAAGTATGTAATTTTATTTGTTTATTGTATCCAAAACATAATAATTTTAGGCATCTCAACAATATAGCATATATCAAATGAATGCAATGCATTTGTTTCACTAAATATTTTGTTTTTAAAAGTATTAATTTTGCTCAAAACAAAAATATATCAATGTATTTTCACTTGTCATATCATAAGCGCCACCTGTCCCAAACTTGCGTAAACACAAACTTCGTACGTACGTAGTAAGTTTCATGAAATATAATTATGTATCAAAATAGGTATACAGCATCGTTTATCATTACCAAACTAGAGATTATAAATTCATGGATCTTTGTGTAAATTAGCGTCTCACATACCTTAGTATATTCTCTTACATAACCGCCATGAAACCAAGACTGCCGTGAGGCTGCGCGGCCATACCGCCTTTGTAATATTCGAACTTGTGCCGCCGTAATTCCCCAGCGACCAATGTCCTTCGGTTTCTTTAATTGTTCCTTCTTCTTCTTCTTCCTTCGCTTTCCTAGAGTATAAAATTGTATTCATTTACAAGTAGGTAAATCTCTTTTAACACGTAACTAGTACGTTTTAAACTTGTACATAACTTAGCGTAGGTAGATACCTACTCTCATCACCGGCACGGCAAGGCAACAAAATTCTGTTTTATGCAACGAAACTTTTATGTATTACATAAAGTAATACCGTAGTATTTCACTGATAGTCTCACAACGCATCAATAGTTTGTGGTTGTTATTAATACATAACTAAATTCAGTTGTTTTGTAACTTTGTAAAAGCATTTTCGCGACACCGCTTGTATTTCGACGCAACTTTTATTTCTAGTTGTAAACTAACAAGAAACATTGTAACCACATAATATATTGCTTACCTGTTAATAATGCACAATTTTCACACACTTTTTGCATATATTTCCACGTTTTTCCTTTATTAATTACTTTTTCACGTAACTGCACACACTTGTCGTTTCACGCACAAATTCGGCCATGTTTGTTTATTACGCGCTCGCTGTAATATTGTTCGTACGAGTCAGGTCATGTTTTATTTCGTAAAATGATTTTCCATATTCTTAAATTTAGTGTGATAAATCTTTAAAATTATCACTGTCTCTTAATTACTAATTATCCTTTCTTATGAGTAAGCATTAGATAATTTAAAGATAAAATTCTTATTAGAAAACTTGGCGTCTACGGCTTATTCAGTATTTCCGGTTTGTGTACCAACCTTACGTACTAACTTCTTATACTACGAAGAACGTAACAAACTCACAAATAATGAATTAATCCACTGGTTAATATTATAATAATATTAAAATATCTGTAACTTACAACCTCTAGTGAGATTCACGTTGATTTTCAATAACTTATGTAGCTATATCGTATGGCTGTAGGCCGAAAAAATGGCGCCTACAGAATGAAATAATTATTTACATCATGTTTGCATAATTAAGCGTAATTTGCTGTATCAATTTAATAAAATACAATTTTACTCAACTTATACAAGCAAATATAGCATTCGAACAATTTCGATTTCTAAACATTATCTTATTATGTAAAGTCAACTTTAACTCTCTACTACTCGCCCCTAGATGTCGCTATGAGTCACAAAATTACTAATTGCACATTGATCTTTAAAGATAATTACTTTAACATATTCTTCTGGATAAACATATATCCCCCGCAACTTCACCAAATTTGTCGCCATGCCTTTATATATTTATATATTAATATGTGGGAGTTATTGTCCTACCATTATGTCTAGCCAGACTCATGCCATGCATGGTGTACAATGAGTCACGGACCACATATTAGGTCTATATCTGCTTCGCTTAACATGGTTTCATTGTATTAATTGATCAATGGCAATAGTAATAGTAATAATGTGATCTCATACCTGGCGACAGATCCTGCTAAGTCCTCACTCCCTGCTGTTATATCATTGCTCTTAACCACCAACAGTTGCTCACCAATAGTTTGCTAATGAGTTTGTTCACCACCTGTAGTTTAAAATAAATACTATGACTTCAACTGCAGTAAGACCGCAGTTGAAGCCACACATAATGTCAAGTACTTTATGCTAAGCTCAACTAATTGTTAATGATAATGTTATATGGTCACTAGAATGAACATCAGTTTCCAATATACACACACACACCTCTCTCTCTCTCTCTCTCTCATCGTACACAAGGCGGGACTTAACCACCCAGTCTCATTACAGGTCGGGCTAAAACACAGCCACCTGATTCTCACTACAGGGCAGGCCAAACAGCCCCCTGATTTTCTCTACAGGGCAAGCCAAACACAGCTCCCTGATTTTTACTACAGGGCAGGCCAAACAGCCCCCTGATTTTCTCTACAGGGCAAGCCAAACGGCTCCCTGATTTTCACTACAGGGCAAGCTAAACAGCTCCCTGATTTTTACTACAGGGCAGGCCAAACAGCCCCCTGATTTTCACTACAGGGCAAGCTAAACACAGCTCCCTGATTTTTACTACAGGGCAGGCTAAACAGCCCCCTGATTTTCACTACAGGGCAAGCTTAACACAGCTCCCTGATTTTTACTACAGGGCAGGCTAAAACAGCCCCCTGATTTTAACTACAGGGCAAGCCAAACACAGCCCCCTGATTTTCTCTACAATTAAACTTGGCATATAAAGATCATAGCAAGATGGAGGTAAATTGCTCAATCAGCTCATAGGAGTTTCGCTGAGCCATAAACATCCACTCACTCAACAAGATCATAAAATGATAGTGGTTTTACTTATTACAGACTTAGACACATGATACTAAGACATATGTGGTAATTGGATACTTGGACATTATGTGATACTTAGTTACTTTGATATTTAGTGACTCAGTTAATTAGACACATGATATTTAGTTAATACTTAGGTACTTAGACATATGTTACTTAGATACTTAGACACATGGTACTTAGCTTCTATAACAGCTCAGGAGTTTGGTGAATCGAATTTATTAGCACTTTCACTTCACAACTATGAAACTATGTAAAGAATGTAAAATATGCGAGTAAACTTCTTACCATAGACAATCAAAGATTATGGCGGGAACTCGCTTCTGTATAATGTTGCTATGTACAAATATTTACATATCGCGAGACGTCGCGACAAGCCTCGTTCCTACCAGGAGTACTTTTTACGGAACATATTTTTGAAACTTTAAGATTGCTTAGAGCTTAGTTTATTATGTCCTTTCCAAAGGAAGGACATAATAAAATATAGGATTATTCCAACATGGATCTTAGGAGGTATTTCGTTTGTGTGCGTAAATGGAATGGAAATGGATTGTAATAATAAGACGCAAGTTAATATCAATATTTATTAAAAATAAATAACTAAATAAAAAACAACCTTTAAAAACCCGACTGCATGTTTTGATACTGTCGTCGGTATACGTTAAAAACACTAAAACACGTAAAACCCATTGCAAAATGTACATAGGTACATAATCATAAATGTACATAATAAGTGTGCAACCCCTAAGTAAATTTTATAAAGTTTTGTTTTTATAAAAATGTAATGAATTTTATTTTACCCAGTGATCCTTGCGCGATCAAGACGAATTTAATGACGTATCATTTATTAAAGTCGGTTGACCCGTTGAGAAGTTACAAGGGGACATATGAACGGACGTACATACATCAAACGTATATACAGCATACATCAATCAATCGTACATAGGTCAAATTCAAAATATTTATTCAATAAATTGGCCACATGAGGGCTCTTTTACACGTCGGTAATATGGAGTGAATGTACTAGCGCTTCGAACAAGACCATCATTGCTCAAACACATAACACTCCTTTTGGGCTTCGCCGCCGTCCTGGACTATGGAAAAATATTGCCTGGTATGAGAGAGAGAGGGGGGGGGGAGAGAGAGAGAGAGATAGAGAGAGAACAAAGACAAAATACAACCCAAAAAATAAAGCGATTTCACAAAAATAAAATGGTTCAAGACTACAGAGAAAATATGCAATGATTATATGAGGTAGCCAATTAACAAAGACGACGGTGAATTGATAAATTCTGAGCCTGGTAAAAATAAGTAAAGGGCTAAATTTTCACGTGGCAAATGAAAAAAAAAACAAAAGATACTACATTACCTCCCTTAGTGTACAGTCACCAGCAATAATATATGATCCAACATTGGCCTCAAAAATATCTGACACGCTCTTATGCCTATAAGTAATAAGGATGTGTCAAAATTCAAAATTCAAAATATTTATTCAGTCAATTGGCCACATGAGGGCTCTTTTACACGTCGGTAATATGGAGTGAATCTACTAGCGCTTCGGACAAGACCATCATTGCGGAGAAGAAGTGCCGCAAGAAACTCCAGGAGAAGGTCTTTTTTCCAATCATAAAATACAATAATACTTAAAAGTAACATTACAAGGTAATAAAGTAATAAATAATTATTTAAAAAAAACTAACACAAATAAATCATTACAAATGTAAGCTCAATAACATTACATTAAAAATATTGACTAGGAGAACAACATAACGAGGTCTCTACGTCAGGAACAGTAATTAAAATAACTAAATGGAAAACAGGTCCTTGCAAGCGTGAACAGACCGGACCCCACAGACAGCACCCGTTCACGAGTATGACGCGTATCTGATATGTTTGAGTCCAATTTTGGATCATATATTATAGCTGGTGACTGTACCCTAGGCTCAGAACTTTTCAATGCACCGTACGAAAAATTCCATACGGTACGGTCATATGATAATTCTGTAATTATCGTATTACCGTACCGTATGGAATTCTTCGAAGCATATCTCCAAGCAGAGAGATACGTCACAAGTTTTGCAAATATATCTGGTGCGACTTTTACGGCACCAAACGCAGGTCTTGTACCTCGATGCACCAGGACCAATAAAATGATTTCCGGTTAATATCGGTCGCAACAAACCACCTGGGAGTGGCATCAAAGAGGTGGTTTGTATTTGTATTGGACGATCTATGCTTGGAGGCAAAAACGTCTTTATCATTGAATCTACTAGAGCTTGCCTAAAGCCACGTTGTATAAGATTGGGGTGCTCCGTCTTAAAAATAACGTAACTGTTGAGGACAGTTACGTTTAGTAATCGCCTAAACACTTTCTTATACCAGGCAATATTTCTGGCTCTTTCAACGTTATGAGCAGATAGGAGCTGGTCTTTCTTATCCACTCCACCCATAACCAAGTTATAGTCCAGGACGACTTTTGGCTTGTATTTATACCTCCCGTACTTCTCCTTTCCACCTACATCACCTTCATGGTAGGTGGAAATCATGGAGACCTCGTTTGTGTCGCGCCACATCATTACAAAAATATCACGACAAAAAGATTGCGTGAGCTCTCCAACACGCATTTCTGATTTTGATGTTGATTTGAATGATTCAGGCACAAACTCCCTGTTGATGCGGAGTGTGCCGAAGCAATCGGTTTTCTGGGCCTTCAAATACCGAGCCAGAAGTGGCGCGTTATAAAAATTGTCCATAATTAGCGTATGGCCCTTATTTAATAATGGTTTTGCCAGCTGTTGGACAATCTGTGCTGTGGCATTCGTTGGGGCGGGTGGTGAGGAAGATGCAGAGGCGAAGTCAGTAGGTTCGTCGGTTGGTTGGTCGATGTCAGTGTTAATGTCGTCCGTCGCATGCGTGTGACCCTTGCCTGTGTAGACAAAGAAACTCCACAAATAGCCGGAAGAGGATTCGCACAGCTCATAGCTCTTTATCCCAACTTTAGCGGCTTTGGTGGCTATTTTCTGTGCGAATGAGACCCGTCCGTGCCATTTGAGGAGTGACTCGTCTATGGCTATATTTTGCCCCGGAAGGTATAGTGTCCTAAATTTAGTGTTAAGGTTATTTAGTACCGGCCATATCTTCCGGAGCTTGCGTTCGTCAGTAGTCATTTCCGTCATTGCACTGTCGTTGTCATAAAAATGCAAAAATTTCTTTAGCAAAACAAACCTATTATACGTCATCAAATTTTTGAAGTATTTCAAAGTGAGATACCCATTTTCTCTCCAATAATCCTTTTCCACTGTAAATGGAGCCATACCATGGAGCAGGAGTATTGCAAGGAAAATGACTATCTCACCCCGATCTGTATCCTTCCAAAATTTCGCGCGTGACTGCAGTGTACAGGATTGCTTTTCTAAAGTCGTTTTTGCATATTTATTCGTCTCAGTCACTATGAGGTCCAGTAAGTCATTGTCAAAAAAATTTAAAAAGACGTCTAATTCAGTCATGTCCTCTGTCACTGTAAAAGTCGGTCCTGGAGTGCCGTGGAACTCCTCTCGTTTGCCCTTAAAAGTCGAAGGGTCACTGTTCCATTCAAAAGTCAAGTGGTCCACGGGCAGTAAGCTTTGAATTGTTTTGTCGGCTTCTGCATCTTCCCGAGATAACCAATTCTGTGCTTCGGTATCCAAATCCTCCGGTATAAAAAGTGCAGCTTCGGAGTTAGCGTAGTTGGGCTCAGGGTCAGGTGTTGGGATACCATCTTCATCTTCGGTATCACTGTCAATCTCCGCTTGCCAACTATCAAAGATGGTTTCCGCCTCTTTGGTGAAAATATCTACAAAATATAAATATATTTATATATTTTGCTTAATTTTACTTCAACCATTTGTTAAGACTATAATATATAAAATGTTCATTCCCATTTTAGTATAACAGCTGTCCAGCGCTTCTCCGACCCCCGCGCCCTTCCCCTCTCCTTTAGAAACATAGATCTTACGTGACATACCGACTTGATGCGTGTAATTGATAGCCTGTGTGTGCGGTTGCTGCTCAGTGAATTGCACCTATCCCGCGGGAACAGCATAGGAAGGATACAACACCCAGCTCCAAGGTATGTACACGCTGACCTGACAAATTTAACCTTTTTCCCAAACTTTTGTGTGCCCTACTCCGTTTTTGAACATCTTTGGTAGCAGAGCGTGGTTAGATCCCCTCTTTAATCATCATCCTGGCACTTAAATACTTACCCAAAATTCCTTACCAAAACCTTAATTTAGCGGCTAAACCTAAATTGTAGTTATGAATTATGATTGCATAAATTTTTAAAACGTTTAATTGCATTGACGAGTCACCTAACGCCCGGCCGCCAGCCTGTTTTTTTTTGCATTCTCGACCCATAACTCGTTCCCAGCGCTTATCTTTTATCTATTCGTTCCTTGTTTAAATTTGCACCTTGTTGTCAAGTATTGATGGTTATAGCTTCATTGTTTGCTGATTAATATTCTGTTGCTAAGTTGAAATGAGTGAACGTGGAAATAATGATACAGTTAGGTCTGTGCTGTACACGGAGACCGCAGATTATCGGAAGTCCGTGGGCACTCTAAGATTAACGAGTGATTGGATTGCAAATGCACACCAACTCCTTAACACCGCGGATCATGCGCGACTGTTTATATTCCTTAGCGAACTCGACGAACAGTATAAGGAGTTCCGTGAGGCCAGCGCCCAACTCCTCGGCGGACTTGACCAGGCCATCGATGTGGAGGAGTACAGTTACGTTCAGGGACTCATTAGGTCAATGCGTGATAAAGTTGTGGATATTAAAATAAAACGCAACGAAATTATTCCTATGGCAACTAGTACACCCACCCGCCCAACTGCTGATAGGGCCACTCTAGTGGGGATGGACCTTGATCGTCCTCGCCGCCAGAAATTACCTGACCTCCCTATCCCAAATTTTAATGGTCGCCCGGACGCTTGGATTAGTTTTATCGACCAATTCGATAGTGTCGTCGATTCTCGGACTGATCTACTCCCTACGCACAAAATGCACTATTTGATGAGCGCTTTATCTGACGAACCGAAACGCCTGATACAACATTTACGTGTTGAAGCTGGTAACTACAGTGTAGCCCGAGACCTACTCAAACGAAGATATCACAATACACGGGTTCTTGCGGATACATACATTTCCCAAATAATGACCTTGCCCGATATCAGCCATAGGCTTACTGGCCTCCGCGCCTCATTTCTCAACCCCCTGCTTACGGCGTACCGCTGCCTGGAGCGACTGGAATTACCGGTCAGGCAGTGGTCCTATATTCTTGTCCACATTTGCTTTGGCAAACTCCCTACAGATTTAAAGTCCCGTTTCGAGCGTCGTCATGGTGACGGTCAGAGAGACCTCCCAACATTTGACCAATTAATTACATTTTTAGAGGAAGAATGCCGTCATCACGACAATGTCGGAAATACCTCCATAGTTGATGCCTCGCCCTCCCATCCTAGGAACCAGCCCGCCGCCGTAAACCCACGTCGGTATTTTGTCGCTGAAGCCGACCCACGCGTACCTGGGACGCCTAAATGTTCTATGTGCTCTAGCCAATCCCACTACCTACGTGAATGCCGTGATTTTTTGGATATTTCCCCACATGATCGTTCAAATTTTGTAAAAACAAACGGTTTATGCTATAGATGTTTGGATAAGCATCCGATAGCATCGTGCGCACGCGATTATCGTTGCAGTACTTGCCGACGCTCGACGCATCATTCCCTCCTGTGCTTTAATGACCCTCGTCACCCAGCGTACCCGTCCCCGGCTACCCCGACGTCTCGGTCGGTTTCCTTCCAACGTCAGTCCGAGCCGGGCCGCCCAGGCTCCCCGCGGTATCGCAGGGGCGGGGGAGGTCACTACTATGCGCCTTCGTGCCCGAGCCCCCGAGCGACACCGACAGCCTCGCCCCGCACCTCTCCCCCGCCTGAGCCATCCCGAACGTGGCACCGTGCCGCTGTTCGTTCCCCAGCCCGACTCTCTTCACCACCACCTCGTCGCAGTCAACGCTCTCCTACCCCTACGACCAGTAGAGGCAGACGTGCAGCGTCCCCCTATTCACCACGGCGAGCTCCTTATAGTGATTCTCGCGACGAGAATCAACAATAGCTAGACTGCCCTCTCCCGTCCCCTTCCCCCCCCCTCGTTGCAAATACTGACCTAGTCCTACTCCCTACTGCAATAATTCATGTGAAGTCTTCCAGCGGTTATTTTATTGAAGCGCGAGCACTTTGTGATACCGGTGCCCAAGGCTGCCTCCTTACAACTGATTTAGCCATTACGCGACTAAATATGCACCTTTCACCTCCAGTGTCCCCCGGGCTTGTTCGTGGCATTGGTAACATACCCTCTGTACCCGTGCGCGGTTGTGTTTCCTTGACCTTTAAGCCAGTTAATACGTCTTCCCCAATAGTTAACACGAATGCCATGGTAATTGATACTATCGCCGGCACACATCCTGATGTGGAGTTACCTTTATCGATTCAGTCATACACTAAATCTTTGCCTCTTGCCGATGTTTCATTTTACCAACCTAACTCAGTCGAAGTCTTATTAGGTGCTGACGTACTGGGCCCCCTTCTGCGCTCCAACATAATACAATTAAATCCTAGCGGCTTGACTGCTATATCCACTGTCTTTGGGTATATTATTTCTGGTCCTGTTTTGAATTTAACTTCCTCCGAACCTCTAATGACTGGCGTTTCCTTATCTCAGGTAGTTGAAAGATTCTGGAAAATAGAAGAACCCCCTGAGTTACCTCATGTAAATCCACAGGATGCTGAGTGTGAAAATATTTTTAAAATGCACACTACTAGAAATCCCGACGGTACCTTTGTTACAAGATTGCCCTTTTTAAGTAATAGACCCCCTCTCGGCGGATCTCGTAGTACAGCAGAAAGAAGATTCTTTAACTTAGAAAAGCGACTACAAGCAGATTCTTTACTCAGACGTAAGTATATAGAATTCATGCGTGAATATATATCTCTAAACCATATGTCCTTATCCCCTGTTGACTTTCAAACATGTGAACATTATTTTATCCCTCATCACGGCGTCTTTAAATCGGGAAACAAAGAAAAAATAAGAGTCGTTTTTGACGGTAGTAGTCCTACCACTAATGGCGTATCTCTCAACCAGTGTCTCCATACGGGTCCTAAATTGCAACGAGATATTTCCCATATCCTCCTAAATTTTCGAAGACATGCAGTCGTATTTGTTGCTGACATCCGCATGATGTTCCGCATGTCCTGGGTAAATCCTGAAGATAGGCGTTATCAGCTGATCTTGTGGCGCGAGTCCCCATCTGACCCTCTTCGCGTTTATAACTTAAACACTAACACGTACGGTTTGCGATCTAGCCCCTATATTGCAATCCGGGTTCTCCTTGAGTTAGCTGAGCTGGAACGCGATAGATTCCCCCGAGCTGCTGCTGTCATTGATACCGACATATATGTCGATGATTGTTTGACTGGAGCTGCCAATCTTGAAGAGGCACGTTGCCTCAAGTCCGAGCTCGAATCTTTGATGCGGGCAGGTGGGTATGAGTTGAGAAAGTGGCTCTCTAATAGACCCGAGCTCTTACAAAATGTACCCCAGGAGCACATTCAACCCCTTCATACCATCCAAGACGTCGAGAATCCCCAGACCGTAGCAGTCCTCGGAGTTCAATTTAATCCTACGACTGATGCCTTTACTTATTCTTCCCATCTAGACTTTGATGATCACCCTACAAAAAGGAAGGTTCTGTCTTTGATAGCGCGAACCTTTGATCCTTGCGGTTGGATAGCCCCTGTTGTATTTAAGGCTAAGGTGTTTATCCAACGCCTCTGGCTTTCTGGTCTTAATTGGGATGAACCTCTCATTCATGAACTGAAATCTGAGTGGCTGACTTTTGCTAAAGACTTGGTCAACATCGACAAGATCTCGAACTCCAGACGTATTGCCCCTGACAAACCATTGTCATACACGCTTCATGGGTTCTGCGACGCATCTGAGGCTGGGTTTTCTGCTGTCGTATACCTACGAGCCGTAGACCAACAGAATAATTGCTCCGTTCACTTGTTAATGTCCAAAACCAAGGTTGCCCCCGTTCGGACTCGTTTAACAATTCCGAAGATAGAATTGCAAGGAGCTGCGCTTCTGTCAAAATTAGTTCAACACGTTACCTCCTGCCTTCAGAAGGTAATAGTGTTGGACGCTATCTACACCTGGACGGATAGCAAAATTGTTCTTGCCTGGCTTAACACTTCACCGTACGAGCTGCAAACCTTTGAAGCGAACCGAGTCTCACAAATAAATAATTCAAAATTTCCCTCTACTTGGCGACATGTCCCCGGAAACATAAACCCTGCCGACTGTGCATCCCGCGGTATGTCACCGCAGGCGCTCTTACAACATGAGCTCTGGTGGTGCCCCTCGTGGTTATTAAAACCCCCCTCTAGTTGGCCACAACATGAACCCTTTCAGGCCACTGAACTTCCTGGACTACGTTGTCTCTTAGTCACCAGTGTAAGTCCACCTCCCTCCCCTGATTTCCTGCTCGATAAGTTTAGTTCATTTCAGGAGTTGATAAGTGTGACCGGTTACATTCTGCGGTTTATACGTAACACTCGCCAACCACAAAAACGCGATCCTCTGATATTCTTATCAGTGAATGAACGCAAGGCCGCACTTTACCTTCTCATTGAGCGAGTACAAAACCAGTCATTTTCTAAGGAAATTAAACTTCTTAAACGAGGCTCTACAGTTGATTCCCCTATTCGTAGATTGAATCCCTTCCTCGACGAAAGAGGCCTTATACGTGTCGGTGGACGCATAAGACACGCTGATTTACCTTTCGACGCTCGCCATCCGCTCCTCCTCCCTAAAGGTGGCAGCTTTGTAAATTTGCTAGTCTCACACTATCATAAGGAGAACTCGCACGCCTCACCAGGTGCATTAAGCGGAATTATTTCCCGTGAGTACTGGATTCTTTCAGCTCGCCGGTTAATTAATAACGTGGTATTTAAATGCTTACCTTGCTATCGTTTGAAAGCCATTACTAGGCAACCATTTATGGGTGACCTACCTAAAGATCGGGTAACCGCTGCGCGCCCATTCCAAGGTGTGGGCACGGATTTTGCTGGGCCATTCTACACTAAAGTACAAGCGGTTCGAAATAGAAAGTTGGTGAAAACTTACCTGTGCGTCCTAGTCTGTCTCGCGACTAAGGCCGTCCATCTCGAGGTAGTGTCTGACCTCACAACAGAAGCCTTCATCGCGGCTCTTACCCGGTTCACTTCTCGCCGCGGTCTTCCTTCCCTTATTCGTTCGGACTGTGGTAGAAATTATGTAGGAGCAGATAACCATCTTAAAGACGTTCAAAGTTTCCTTACCCAAAATACTTTAAAGCTAGGGTCAGAAATGGCCAAACGCGGAATAACATGGATTTTTGATCCCCCTACCACACCACACTGGGGTGGCCTTTTCGAAGCAGCAGTTAAGTCTGCCAAGGTCCATTTAAAACGCGTCGTTGGTGATACTCCACTCACGTACGAAGAGCTTACGACGGTTTTTACAAAAATTGAAGCGGTTCTTAACTCGCGACCTTTATGTCCATTATCACCGGATCCTAATGACCTCGAGGTACTCACGCCCGGTCATTTTATTATTGGACAGCCTTTAACTGCGGTTCCCGAGTATCCGTTGCAAGACGTCAAAATCAGTCGGCTTACTCGGTTTCAGCTTGTGCAACAGATTACGCAACATTTTTGGTCGCGATGGCATGTACAATACCTGTCAACCCTGCAAACAAGACCGAAATGGACTACCCGTGTAGAACCCCCTACAGTGGGTGACTTGGTTCTCCTTAAAGAGGACAACGTTCCTCCGTTGGAATGGCGTCGCGGTCGTATACTAACTCTACAACCTGGCAAAGACGGCGTCGTGCGTGTGGTGACCGTCAAAACCCCCACAGGTGTCCTGACCAGACCAATAAACCGAATTATTCCCTTACCCATTGATGAATAAAATTTTCGTAAACATATAGTCATGTTTAGGGCGGGGGTATGTTCATTCCCATTTTAGTATAACAGCTGTCCAGCGCTTCTCCGACCCCCGCGCCCTTCCCCTCTCCTTTAGAAACATAGATCTTACGTGACATACCGACTTGATGCGTGTAATTGATAGCCTGTGTGTGCGGTTGCTGCTCAGTGAATTGCACCTATCCCGCGGGAACAGCATAGGAAGGATACAACACCCAGCTCCAAGGTATGTACACGCTGACCTGACAAATTTAACCTTTTTCCCAAACTTTTGTGTGCCCTACTCCGTTTTTGAACATAAAAGCTTACCTGAACCATAAATTACTTGGCTTCTCTTTTTGAGTGGTAGTGGAGCCTGTTCAGAGGTACATGGTGGTGATGTGTGCGGAAGGGTGGATTCTCTTCGTTTTTTTGGCGGTAATGGAGCCTGTTCAGGTGCTGAAGCGGTGTTGCATGCAGGTGATACAATGTGCGGAAGGGTTGATTCTGAAATATTAATATTATTTAAAAAATATATATATCAAAACCTTGGAATCAATGAAATATTACTTAAATATTTGTAATACTTTTTTTCGGCAGCGGCAGGGGCAGTGACAGAGATGAAGTCGATGATGCTGTAGTCATAGACGGCATTTTAGATTCTGAAATGTTAAAGTCGAAATCTGAACTGAATAGTTTAAAAAAGGTTGGTTTAGCTAAAAATAAAAACAAACTCAATCAATCATACTTTTAGTTCCATTGCCTTTTTGTTTCGGCTTCTTTCCAATGAAACCCATCAACACTTTTCTGGTCAACGGAGACATCTGGTTTTCTACAAAAAGAGTACGATAGTAATTAAAATTAAAATTGTACAATGAAGTACGTAAATTACAAAATATTACAACTAACTTAAATCTCCTGTTGTCCAATCCACCCGCAACGGTGAATACCCTGGGACCTCTACACAGCTGTCCAAACTTATGGTGCTACAAAAAAAAAGATTAAAAAATTGGTGGCTCGTTGTTTAAATATTAATACATTTCTAAACATAATTTATATAAAATATTGCATACCTTGTTGGGGTATCGCAATTTATAGATTCCTGGTCACTGTGGTGAGGTGTAGATGGCAAAACGTCATTTTGCGGACTTCTGTAAGAAAACAATTTTTAGTCAAAATAACACTTTCTTGTTTTAAACTAAATATAATTATTTATTTGAATAGGCAAGTATTTTATAACCTTGGTGGGATATCCCAATTTATTAATTCACCGTCAAAGTGGTGAGGTGTGGATGGTAAACCGTCGTCGTTTTGCCGATTTCTGTAAGAAAAAATACATTGAGTCAAAACACTTTCTTGTTTTTAACTAAATATAATTATTCATTTGAATATGCAAATATTGTAAACCTTGGTGAGACATCCAGATTAATTGATTCGCCATTGCGGTGGTGAGATGGCGACGGTAAACCCGATGGTTCCATTTGCTGATTTCTGTGGGGAAAAAAATATTTGAAGGCACCTAAATAATTTAAAAAAAATTATTATTGCAACAAAAAAAAATATCAGTACCTAATACTTATCTCCCACGGTCTCAATTTTGCGGACGGGGGCGTCGATGGGGTGCCCTCCAGTAATCTACAAGGAAGTCTAACGGGAGACAATTTCCTTAAAAGAAAAATATTCTTACTTAATATAATAACAAAATATATAATACTTAAAAATTATAAAGAAATTTGAATCTTAGTAATACCTTGATTTCTTGCGCGGAGGAGCATCTGGAAGTAAAAATCGCTCCATCTCTTTTGCCCGTTTCAGTTGAGTATATTTTTGTTGCAGCTCCACTGGGAGGTTTTTAAGTGCTTTTTTTGTGTTCGCTGTCGACTTTTTTAAGAGCTCCTGTTCCTCATCATAAGTTCTACAGAGAAATTAATAATGTTATATAAAACCTGTTACTGTCTTTAATACCCAATTAGAAAACATGTATAAGTTACACTACCTTGAACTTGGTCCAGGGATTGCAAGTTCGTTTTGGGGATCATCCAAAGGAGGAAACAGCTCCCTTGGAGAAACTTTACCTTTTCCCATACCTCGTCCCCCACCCCCTCGTCCCCTTCCTCCTCTTCCCCCTCGACCTCCCCTTTCATTTTTAACCCGCCTGTCGAAGTACGATAAAATAAGCGTAAAAATGCAATAGGTACCCAGAAAATTAATGTGCAATTGTTAGTTGACAAACACAAAGTTCACTTGCAAAAGAAGAGTATAAGTACATGCCACACCAAAAATTAGAAAACATGTATAAGTTACACTACCTTGAACTTGGTCCAGGGATTGCAAGTTCGTTTTGGGGATCATCCAAAGGAGGAAACAGCTCCCTTGGAGAAACTTTACCTTTTCCCCTACCTCGTCCCCCACCCCCTCGTCCCCTTCCTCCTCGTCCCCCTCGACCTCCCCTTTCATTTTTAACCCGCCTGTCGAAGTACGATAAAATAAGCGTAAAAATGCAATAGGTACCCAGAAAATTAATGTGCAATTGTTAGTTGACAAACACAAAGTTCACTTGCAAAAGAAGAGTATAAGTACATGCCACACCAAAAATTCCATAAAAAATTACTTAAAAAATCCAAGGTTAGAAAATGACACAACTAGCGTTAATATTGACTCAATGCCACTTTCACTGACGAGTGATATTTGGATGAATCAATATTTTAAGAAAATATTAATATTTCGCAGGAATTTTACACAACCACCCAATTCATGAATAGTTGTATTAGGTTAGTAAAGGTTTTTTTTAATTAGAGGCGTGTTTTTCTCTGCGACGGCGAACAAATTTTGGAGTGTTAAGTTAAAACAACAATGACAATAGCGAATGTGCGAGTTAAGCAAATAAAGACAGACACTTATTTTTGAACCGGTACATGGAATAACATGATTTGATTTATTAATATAAGTAATAAGACAAGTAAAAATAAACCATCCGATTACCTGATAAAAAAACTAAAAGTCACCAAAAAAATAAGTAATAGCCTCCACTTAGTATGTGTATGTGCAAATTAAAATTAAAAACACTACCAAAAATGATTAAGCAAAATTAAAACCATTTGCGGCAAAAACCCAGTGTGCACCATGCCTTATAACATAAAACGCAGATCCAGAGCGGAACTGTGGAAGTGCTTCGTGCAACTATTGTTGCGTACAATTGTACTTACAGACATCACACGTTTCTTTCACCTAATCCTGTTTAAAACATACATAATTATTCATTTGAAGTGGATTTATGCTGAGTTAAATAGACAAACTTATTTATCCTAATGGCCTATTACAGAAATATGGTATAATAATATAATAATATACGATTAAAAATCTAACACGCAAAATTTTCATCACTCGACGTATTTTGATCCAAGAATTTAACACATTACATTGAAATTAGTACTAAAATATATGCTTTATCTCATGAAGCAGTAAATCATGATTAATTTGGTATACTATACTAATTAATATATGCGAAATTGAGTACTTACGGCATTTTTTAGTTTCGATCTCCGTCACTGGCACACTGAACATTCGCGGTCATCGAAACAACTATTTTTAACTTTTTTAAATTGTTCCACAGACTTCAGTTTTATATTTTTTTAATATTGCCACATTTATCCTCTACCATAATAACTCAATAGAAAAGCGGCCCATTCACGATCCGACAAAATATAATTTAAAATCCGTTGGAACTCCACCTCGCAACTAGCGTTGCACAGGGCACTTTGCGTTTAGACAAGTCGCAACTCTAGTTGCGCAAGGCACGTGAGTGGATAGGCTCGAAGGAGACGGTGTCACATCGGTTTGTCCCCCATTTTCACTTACGGATCCTCTAATAATCGCAAGATCACTATTTACATCCGTCAAACGACTCGAAACACTGTTGTTTTCCAATTCATTAATACGCGATAACATTGAATTCAACGCGGTAGAAATAGAGTTAAAATCTGGGAGCGATGGTGTACGAGTCCGCGACCGTTTACGCGATTTGCGTGATTTGCGATCCCTATCGTGTCGACGGGTCTTGCTTCGCGAACGCCTTTTTTTATTCGGCATATTAAAGTTATCACTTCACTGACACTTAAACAAATTATCTTTTACTACTTACATAGAATTGTTACTTTGTTCCAAGCGACACCAATATACTTCACAAGCGGTATTTCAGGCCTTATGGGCTGAGTACAATCCCACTTCTGATTTTAGAAAACAGAGAAGGGTTGTATTCAAACACAAGATTTTAAAATACGAATTTAATTTACATGATGTGAATTAGTCAACTTAGGAATAAAAACACGTCAAGTGCGAGTCGATCAACGCGCACCGAGGGTTCCGTATTGAAGATAATATGCTTGGTAACCGCAAAAGAAAATACTCATTTTGTTATAAGCTTTATACTCCAGGCAATAAGGTCGATTTTGACTAGCCTAAATTTTAATACAGATTTTCTTAGTTTTTTTGTTATATCTCAAAAACTGTAAATAATGAACATTTTATTTTATTTTTCCCAGAAAATATAATTAATTATCTATACGTCAAGATTTTTTTCAGAATTTTTGATTAATAAACTTCGGAGATAAGGGGGGGGAACGGTCATTTTTTGTACATTTTTGGCTATAAATCAAAAAGTACATCACAATTTTTTTTCAAAAAAATAGTTTTGAAATGTGCAGATTAAGACCTTTCATATGACACCCCATTTGCTATAATCGAACCACTTTCATTTTTGAACCCCCCATTCTAGACCCCTTTTCAATTATTTATAAAATTAATTTCATATTTTTAGGGTTCCGTACCAAAATGGTACAAAAGGAACCCTTATGGTGAGACTTCGTTGTCTGTCTGTCTGTACGTCACAGCAGGTTTTCTCAGCAACTACAAATGCTATCAACTTGAAATTTGGCATAGTTGTACAACTTGCTTGCCCGCATCTATTTGTAGTAAAAAAATATGAAATTAATTTTATTAATAATTGAAAAGGGGTCTAGAATTGGGGGTTCAAAAATGAAAGTGGTTCGATTATAGCAAATGGGATGTCATATGAAAGGTCTTAATCTGCACATTTTAAAAATATTTTTTTGAAAATTTTCTGTTATGTACTTTTTGATTTATAGCCAAAAATGTACAAAAAATGACCGTTCCCCCCCCTTATCTCCGAAGTTTATTAATCAAAAATTCTGAAAAAAATCCTGCCGTATAGATAATTACTTATATTTCTGGGAAAAATAAAATAAAGTGTTCATTATTTACAGTTTTTGAGAAATAACAAAAAAACTAAGAAAATCTGTATTTAAATTTAGGCTGGTCAAAATCGACCTTATTACCTGGAAAATAAAGCTTATAACAAAATGAGTATTTTGTTTTGCGATTACCAAGCATATTATCTTCAATACGGAATCCTCGGTGCGCGAGTCCGACTCGCACTTGACCGGTTTTTTTTTTTACTACAAATATATGCGGGCAAGCAAGTTGTACAACTATGCCAAATTTCAAGTTGATAGCATTTGTAGTTGCTGAGAAAACCTGCTGTGACATACAGACAGACAGACAACGAAGTCTCACTATAAGGGTTCCTTTTGTACCATTTTGGTACGGAACCCTAAAAATGGAACAAAATAACATGAATGAAAGTTAATTACGTTAAACTATTAATTAATTAAGCACATAACACAAGATACGTCTACACTCCTAAGCTGCCGCCGAAAGTGACCATATTGATCTCGTCACCTCAGGGGCCCTTTTGCATACGTAAGCTCCATATTGATCTCGTCACCTCAGGGGCCCTTTTTGCATACGTAAGCTTTTCTGTCTTTACAATATTACTACATTTCTAAAATAACCTAACCAACAAAAAGTTGGAAAACCCCCGACATTGACATTTCAAAGTTCAATACTTCAAAAACGGCTGAACCGATTTGGATATAAAATGTCTAAGAACCACCGCTAGAAAACCTGCTTTTAAATAAAAAAAACTGCATCCAAATCGGTTCATCCGTTTAAGAGCTACGGTGCCACAGACAGACACACACACACACACACACACACACACACACACACACACACACACACACACTTACACGTCAAACTTATAACACCCCTCTTTTTTGCGTCGGGGGTTAAAAATAAAAATAAACATATCTCACGTTAACATATTGATGTAAAAATCAGTTTTATTGTGTGCATAATAAAGCTTAGCTAAAAAGCTAATCGAATGCGACATACAATGTTTTGCGTAAATGTAATTAGAACTCGAAGAATGTGCCGTATGAGATCCGCGATCACATTTCAACCATGAACGCGCGCTATTTATTGTGATGATTTCACGCAAATGAACATAGGTGGCGTAGAATACAGAATATTTTGCTTGATCTATCGGAATTAATCGGAACCATTTGCAACCTATATGAAAGTGTAATGCATCCATTAAGCTAATAAATTAGTTCAGTACTTCCCCTTCCCCTATCCCTTCCCTTCTCCTCCACTGTTAAAAACTTGGGTGTCACGATAGACCAGACGTTGTCCTGGACAGCCCATGTTAATGACGTTAGCCGTAAACTCTTTGCTTCCCTACATTCCTTGAGGCGTCTACAAAATTTTCTACCTTTTAACACTAAGCTTACCCTTGCTCGTTCCTTATTACTTCCTCTCCTTGATTATGGAGACATTGCGTTTCTTGACCTCAGGGAGGAACTGCTTGACAAGCTTGAGCGTCTGCAAAACGTTTGTATAAGATACATTTTTGGTTTGCGGAAATTTGATCATATATCCCAGTACCGCGTGCAACTCAAGTGGTTGCCCATCCGCCGTCGCAGGGATTTGCATATTCTGACACTCCTTTTCAATGTACTTTTCACTACTTCTTCTCCTTTGTACCTTTCCGATAAGTTTAGTTTTTTGGCCGATGGTAGTGGACATCGCCTTCGGTCTAGTGCTAACCTTTCCCTTACCGTTCCATCCAACAAGACTCGTACGTATGCTAGATCTTTCACGGTTCACTCTGTCCAATTATGGAATGGACTTCCGCCGTGCTTGAGGCAATCTAGATCTGTCGGTTCATTGAAGGAAAGGTTAAAGAAGTTGTGGCTAAGTCAACAAGATGAGTCTGAGTGTTGATCCTTACTTCTGTTGTAGGTTTAAACTGCTGTTTATGTAGGTATGTGGTAGTATATATATATTAGTATATTCTATTATCTATGTATGTATTTTATTAAAGGAGATATTTTATTTCCTTCCTGTTTCTCTGTTGTATGTACTATTTATTATTTCCTGTAATTTTGTTAATTTGTCTATCCTTCTGCGTTGTCCTTGCTTACTCTGCTCCAAGGTTAACTGGAAGAGATCCCATATGGGATAAGTTCGCCTATGTACATTATCTATATTGATGCAAACATGTCCTGTAATTGTTTATGTGCAATAAAGAGTTTACATACATACACACATACTTAGCCTGCAGAGGGCGCTTATGATGAAACCATTGTTAAATTCTTTATCTTGGTAATATTAAATTTTTGTATTCAATGTTGGAATTACAATAAATTTACAATTATAGGTGTTTTCTGGATTGAAATCGATTTGTCAAGTTCGCATGTTCGGGAAAATACTTTTTTCTGTCTCCAGTAAATTTGCGTATATAATTTAAATAGGAAATGTTTTATTTGTACCTGGGTGAATTTCAACAAGCGTCAAATCAAATCAAATCAAATCAAATCAAAATTTATTCACTTGAGATGCGGTTACATTGGTTGATAAAAATAATATAAATTGGGTCAGCGCTCTCGCCGGCAACACCAGCATGCAAATGTGATTGTGTATTAAAACTTAAATTATATACCCTTAATTTTAATAAGTACCTAGGTTTAATTTCAATTTCATGCATTAACACCCTAATATTTTTTAACATTACATGACTTGCCACTAATTATTTCTTACAGATAAAAAATCCCTAACAGAGTAAAATCTTTTTTCTAGTAACCATTTACATAGCATACCAACAAATCTATTATATGGCAAATTTATTATGTCTTTCGGAATGTTATTAAAAATGTTTACAGCCATGCAATAACAATTTCTTTTCCGTAATTTGGATACTGTTTTCTGCTGTACTAGTTTTCTGGGATACCTGGTGTTGAAGCTACAAACATTTTTGAGTTGAGTAAATAGATTTAAATTAAGTTTTACAAATTTGCTCATTTCCAATATATAAAGTGATGGAAGAGTGAGTAGCTTCAACTCATCAAATAACGGTTTGCAAGATGTTAGTGGTGGCTTGTTACAGAGGGCCCTAATGCACTTTTTCTGACTGATGAATAGCCTGCTAATGTCATAGGAGTTTCCCCACAGCAGCATTCCGTACCTGAGCACTGACACCACGTAGCCGTGGTACGCTTGAAGAGCCGTTTCTTTATTGGCAACTGCTGCAACCCTTCGAATCGGATACACAAAACTATTAACTGCTTTACATTTCTTGTCTATTTGAGGCTTCCAAGAAAAATTATTATCTAGTATAATGCCTAGGAATTTGTGCACGTCAGTTTCGGATATAATAGTATTCTCATATTCTGCATGAATGTCAACACCTCCTTTTCTATTATAAAATTGTATATATTTTGTTTTATCCAAATTAACATTTAAATTATTAGATTTTAACCATATTATAACATTTTTTATTAGATTATTAATTTCATTGTTGTAGGTATTTAATTTTTTACATGGGATTACTATTGCAATGTCGTCAGCAAATAAAACACATTTATATTCAGTTACATTAGGTAGGTCATTGATGTACAACAAAAACAGCAACGGGCCCAAAACACTACCCTGTGGCACTCCAACGTTGTTTTGTTCGTAGTTAGACCTATTTAAGCCAGATGATAGTTTATCGTCAATGTTGTCAACTTGAACACACTGAGTTCTATTATTTAAGTAGCTTCTCAGCCAATCTAGAGCAACACCTCTTATACCATACATTTCACACTTAAGAAGAAGGCGTTCATGTGAAACAAAATCGAATGCTTTACTCATGTCGAAAAATATGGCTGACACAGGGTTATTCTTGTCGACTTGCTCAATTATATTACTGACCAACACAAAAGTCGCTAATGAGGTAGATTTACCTTTCTGGAATCCGTTTTGCTCATTTTTAATTAAATTGTATTTATTACAAAATCCTGTAATCCTAGCGTGCATTGCTTTCTCGAAAATTTTAGACATAACCGGTAACAAGGTTATTGGACGATAATTGTCTAAATCCTCCTTATTTCCTTTTTTATGCATCGGCTTTATGACGGAAAGCTTTAATTTTTCGGGAAATGTGCCTTGTTTGAATGATAAATTTAGTAAAAAGCTCATCACAGGTGCTATTAGAGAGGCACATGACTTTACGATTGATGTTGGTAATTCGTCATATCCCACGGCGGTAGTATTTTTTAGAGATTTTATTATTTTAATAATTTCCAGTTCATCACATGGATATAAAAACATCGTTGAATAACAAGTATTCATATGTATTAATGGGTGTTCCCGGTGATTATACTTATTTTTAGTTAGATTTATGTAATATTCATTAATAACAGCGGCGATTTCTTTTGGGTTTGTGAGTATTTTGTCCCCCGTTTTAATCTTTTGTAAATGTCGGGGCTTATTATTTTTGTACACTTTATTTTGAATAAGGTCCCATGAAGCCTTGCATTTATTTTTAGAATTGTTAATATAAGAGGTATTTTCCTTTTTCTGCGAGCTGCGAATACATTGTTTGAGTATTTTCGTGTAGTTATAGTATTCCATTTTCGCAGCTGTGGATTTGACTGTGTAGAAATTAAACCGTAGCTTTCTTTTAGTAGAACATGATTTTTTTATTCCTTTAGTAATCCATCTAGTTTTCTTTCCTTTATTAGACAATTTGATGACATTCTTCGGAAAACATAAGTTAAAAAACAGTACAAAAGTGTCATGGAATTCCTCAAAAGCGCTATTCAAGTACGATTGTTTGAAAACATTGCTCCAAGTAAGGCTTTTCAAACACTCACAAAATTTTTGAACGTTATCCTGACCAAAATCCCTTTTTGATATATACCAATATTCAATTGAAGGCTTTTTATATTCAGTATAGAAAGATAGTGTTTGCCCTGTGTGATCGGAGAGGCCTAAATCGTGTATGGTAGCGATACCATGTGGTCCGTTACTAATTATAAATTATCCTAATTTTGGTGGTATTTTTTATTTTGTTAGTAGGGTTCACAATTATACGTTTAAGGGACGTCATTAGCCACAATTAAAACAGTGTTTAAATGGCCCTTCATTATACTTAGTGGTTTTAAAGATATAACGATTTTAGTAAATATGTACCACCAAAATTGTTATTATCCACCAAAATCACTTTTCTAAGAAAAATTCACGATCGATAATGACAAATCGGGCTAATTAAAATAATAATCGTTAGGAAATCTTTCTTGTTATTTTTTAAAACAAAAAACGTATATTTCTTAATATAATAATTAATAATTATTTTTTGTTTTAATAATTTTGGTGGAATCCAGCAATTTTGTCAATTTTGGTGTATTCGGAAAAGCCACCAAAATTGTACCACAAAAATTAGAAATTGAACAATTTTTTTTTATTTAAATCGAATATTTTAGTTTAACACAATTTTAACTTAATACAGTTAAAAAGACACAATAAACATACTTGAAATGACTATCACACAACAAAACTTTTTGCAAAATAATAACTTATCTAAGTTATCACAATTAAAAAATGTATTTCAAACCACCAAAATTAGATACTCATGTGCTTAGCGGGAAGACGCAACAAGATGGTACAAATATTTCACCATCTATGCTTTAGTAGAACCGAACGAACAACTGACGCCATATTTGTTTGTTTAAACACTTTTCGTTCGATCATAAAATCAATTTCAATATTCACCACCAAAATTTAATATTTCGCTAGGACAGTTTTATTTACACTGCTCCCAGTTTCCTTTTATTTGCAAATGCAATAATTGTAATGTTTTAAAATACCTTAACTAATAGTGAATACAGATAACTAAAATATAAACCTAGTTGAGGCTTAATTACTTTGTACCACAGTATATCAGTATATGCGACAAGTACAGGACACGACACCAAAATTGATTTAGATAGAAAATATTTTTTTACGATAAATATGATAAGTTAATAATAATTTTAACTTTGGCTCAAGATGGTACTTTATGTAAGATTATCTAGAAAATAAATAGTTTTCCAATTCATGTACTTTACACCCCAATTATCACGTCCGCCGCTCAAAAATGAGGTTGGGATAATTACCCACCTAGTTGATTTGACAAATATTCCTGCTTTTTATTAATTAGACATTGCTAAATTACGCAACATGTTTTTTTCAATCGATGTGAAGGAAATTGCACAACGCCGGTGGCCTCATTAAAAATATGCAAGAATATATGTACATTTTCAGGGCTGACATTATCGTAAATGTATCAAATAATTTTAAATTGGTAACATTACTTTTAATTGTACCGAGCATTTTGAATATATTTCGTTATTAAACTTGAAATAATTATTTTACCAGTGAGAAACTCCAGTTAAATGTTAACAGTTACTAGAATAAACATCCAAACTATCACAACATGTACGCTTAAAGAAAAAACCGGTCAAGTGCGAGTCGGACTCGCGCACTGAGGGTTCCGTATTGAAGATAATATGCTTGGTAACCGCAAAAGAAAATACTCATTTTGTTATAAGCTTTATTTTCCAGGCAATAAGGTCGATTTTGACTAGCCTAAATTTGTATACAGATTTTCTTAGTTTTTTTACATCTTTTGCAAGTTCTATTGACGGCGATTTTATGAGATACATTTCAAATAAGTAACGTGGGTGAATATGCGAACTCTATATTAAAACTGACGTTTTGCTTTTGTAAGACTTATTTGAAAATTTTCGAAAAAATTGTAAGATTCATTATGAATTAGATCCCGCATTCTATTTAACCGTGCCGAGTTTGTCATTTGACGCGATGTTATTGAAAACTGGTGTAAAGTTAGAGTTGATATCTGATTTAGAAATAATTCGTCTTATTCAAAAAGGCATTCGAGGCGGAATTTGCATGTGCTCTACCAGACATGCTCTTGCTAATAATAAATATATTGTTACGTACGTAGGGGTAGGTAACTGATAGAAATGCACGAATACACCGATAATCAAAAGTAGACTTTAATAACGCACGCACTTAAACCGTTACAAACAATTATCGCACAATAAATTCGAATACTAAGATGATCGCTCGGGTTGCTCTTGTTCGCACTGTTCGCTTTCCAATTAAAGACTGACTGTACTTGCAATCGGTCCGCGTTTTATAGATCCCGTCTCCGATCATTCCAGAATGCGTTCTGGAATGATCGATGTACTTTGCCCCGCCAAGGTCGTTCGAGACTATTCGTTGCTGGAATGTTCCACGCCTTTCTACCTTGTATTGTTCGCGATGTCCTTGACCTTGACTCACGGGTCTGGAATATTCTGCGTATTGCTGTCTCATTTCCAATCGTGTTATCTCTTTCACATGCTTCTCGAAGGTTCTCAGTATAGCTCTCTTTTTAATCATGCTATCTCTTTCACTCTTAGTGGAAAATTGCCATAAATACTGAAATGTACTTCAAAGGCCCATAAGGGGTCCTGAAAACGCCTGAAAATGGGTTTTCAGGATATGGCGTAATCTGATAGAGGGTGGCCTGAAACGGACTGAAAACGTGTTTCAGGCGCCTGAAAATAACTGCAAGTTGGTCGAAATTTTAATAATCTGGTATGTGATAGAACTACCTCTGAAACGGCCTGAAACGATATTTCAGCCTGCTGAAAACGCTTCTAAAGCATTGAAATTCACGATTGAAGATGAGACGCCTTATCCCATCGGCGTAACACTACCCCCTCCTAAGACATGCTAGTCCCGAGCATTATTAGTTCCATAGTACCTCGCCAATCGATCAACGTGGACAACCTTGCAGGGACTTTGCTGGCTTCGCCGTATCCTATACGTGACGTCGTTGATCTTAATAACTACTTTGTACGGCCCTTCCCAATTCGACGATAGTTTCGGGATTTCCCTTTTCGTCGCGTGGGGTTATGCAGCCACACCAATGAACCTTCCTCGAACCCCACTTGGTTAGATTTTCGAACATATCGTGTCTTCATCTTCACGCTGGCTTGAAGTCCATGTTCACGAACGTGAACATCTTCTATCCGGTTTCGCAAATCACTGGCATACTCGGTGATTGATTTCGGCGAATCTGGAGGACGTCCAGTTTAGGTCTGCAGGTAAACGAAGTTCTCTTCCGAAGTTCACGTAAGCTGGGGTGACAGCCGTACTTTCGTGAGTTGCCGACCTATAAGACATCAGGAAAAGAGGAATATGCCTATCCCAATCCTTTTGGTGACTTTCAACCACCTTGGCCAAATGTCTTTCCAGCGTCTGGTTGAATCTCTCGACCATTCCGTCCGATTGTGGGTGATATGGCGTTGTCCTGGTCTTATGAATTCCCATGATTCGGCAAGTCTCTTGGAACACCTGAGACTCAAAGTTTCTGCCTTAATCACTGTGAATTTCGAGAGGCACCCCAAATCGACAACACACTTCCAGCACTAATTTCTCCGCTACAGTGACTGCTTCTTGGTTAGGGATGGCAAATGCTTCAGCCCATTTGGTGAAGTAATTCATTATAACGAGGATGTACTTGTTTCCCGAGTCGGATGTTGGAAACGGGCCTGCAACGTCTAAAGCAATCTTTTCCCAAGGAGCTCCAACATTGTACAACCTGAGCGCTCCTCTACTGCGTGTTTGCGGCCCTTTGACTAAAGAGCAGTTTGTGCACATCCTGCACCAGTCTTCCACATCTTCACGGCAGTGAATCCAGTAGAAGCGTTGCCGATTTTTCATTAAGGTCCTCTTTACTCCAAGGTGCTCACCGGAAATTCCGTCATGGAAGGATCTCAAAACATCACTTACTCTTTTTCTTGGAACAACCACCTTTAGGTGAGCATCCTTTCCATTTGCTGACTCCCATTTCCTGCACAATACGCCATTATGCATAACCAAACTTTCCCATTGGGCCCAGTAGCTTTTTGTTTCAGTACTCATCGGAGCTACTTCACACCATTTTGGTTTGGGAACACCTGCTTTGATCCACTCGAAAATGGGTTGAACGTCCTGGTCTGCTTGCTGCGCTTGTTGCATGACTTCATTACTCCATTCTTCACTTACAGTATCAGTCCTCAACATTCTCACACAATCTTTGCCCTCTTGCCTTAAACAATGTTTACAGTCATCCGGACAAGGTCTTCGGGAAAGGGCATCCGCGTTGCCGTGTGATTTTCCACTGCGATGTTCAATGACGAAGTCATATTCCTGTAGTTGTTCAATCCAGCGCGCTACTTGCCCCTGAGGGTTTTTAAACTTCAATAACCATTTCAAAGCAGCGTGGTCAGTTCTGATACGAAATTTGCGCCCAAGCAAATATTTACTGAAATGCTGCAACGTCTTGACAACTGCTAGCAATTCTCTCCGAGTGACGCAGTAATTTCTCTCTGGCTTCGATAGTGACTTACGGAAGTAGGCAATTACAAATTCCTGGTCTCCTTTCTTTTGTGACAAAACTCCCCCGATACCAGTATTACTTGCGTCTGTGTCAACAATAAAATCATTCTCAGGGTCTGGATATCCCAATATTGGAGTTTCACAAAGCCTTTGTTTAAGATCGGCAAAAGCTGCTGCACACTGATCATTCGCTATATCTGAGAAGTTTTTCACAAAACGTCTATAGTACGAGCAAAGTCCCTTTCCGGTCGAGAAGGCTGTTTTCTCCTTATCCTGGTCCTTGATTTCCACTAGCCAATTTTTAAGGGCCAGTAGCCACTTTTTAAATCCAACGTGGAAAACCACTTCATTCCATTTAAAGTGTCTAACGTGACGTCGATTCTTTGCAGTGCATAACAATCCTTTTTGGTTACATCATTAAGTCGGCGATAGTCAACACAAAATCTCATGGTGCCGTCCTTCTTCTTTACCAAAACTACTGGTGAACACCAAGGACTTGTTGATGGCTCAATAACTCTGTTATTCTTCATCTCTTCAATCATGTCTTCCACTTCCTTTTCGCGAGCTACTGGAACTCGCCGAGGACGTTGTCCGATAGGCATGGTTCCGCCAGTGTCGATCTCATGTTGTACAACTCCAGTTCTTCCAATATCACAGTCGTGCGCAGAGAAAACATTACTGTAACGCAGCAGTAAATTACGCGCCTTCAGGAGTTCTTCCTTGGTGAGATTGTTTTTGCAACCATCCAATAAACCTGTAATGTCCACTCCTGTACTTGCAGGTTGCCCGCTTCCATTCAATCCCTGGCAACTTTGTATCCAAGAAATTTCTTCGCAAGTCCCGACAAGGCTTCCTTTACCAAGGTTGTATTTAGTGTCGCTTAGATTTAGGATCCTTATAAACGCAGCAGATGACGTTGTCACAACCGTGCGAGCTGTTATCCACGGATTACTACCGTCATTTTTTTTCTACTAAGACGCAGCGATGAGATCCTCGTTCTGCATAGTGTGGTAAGTTCACAGGATCAAGGGCTTGCGATCTTGGTTGAAGAATGGTCCTTCTTGCGCAGTAGACTTGTCCACTTACGCCACCTTCAATAGGGACTTCATCAACTCCGAATTTCAGGACTCCACCTTTCAAGTCGATTTTGCAGCCATGTTTTCTCATAAAATCCAATCCAATAATGTAATCGTCGATGATGTTAGCAATGATGACTTTGTGCCAGTAGTTCTTCTCCCCAATTTGCACCGCCACACCTTGCTCCCCCAGGACGGAAATGTACTGGCCGGTAGCCGTTTGCAGCTGAAGATGCTTGGGTTGGACTAGATGATCTCTGGTTAAATGTTTTAGTAGCCGAGAACTAATCACAGTCCGAGAAGCTCCGGTGTCGATAGTAAGGTGACATGGTATTCCACCAATTTCTCCTTTGACGACTAGACTGTTCCCATCATTCACCTGTGAGATCATAACTGGGACATTTTGACCACCAGCCAGCACTCGTCACTTAGTCCTGGCTTCTACTCGTTTCCCTGATGCGGCTGTATTACATCAGAGCCTGCGGGCCTCTCCGTTGGGCTTACATCTCGTTGTGGTCTTTTTCGTTTTGGGCAACTTGATTGCAAGTGCCCACGTTCTCCACACCAATAACACCTCGGCCCAAATTCACGGCGAGGAGCAGACGGGTCCCTGGACGAAACTTCTCGCACCCTAAAAGGCCTCGAGTCCTGGCGTACAGCTTCTACTTCCAAGGCGTGGGCAACTGCGTCCTTCAGGCTTCCATGATGTCCTAGTCGCACAGCAGCTCTGACTTCTAAATCACGGATTCCGTCAATGAAGGCCTGTACTAGCATGCTGTCCACCAACGAGCCTGATGCAGTTTGATACGCCTTTCTGACCAGCTTTTCTATTTCCAGAGCCCACTGTTGTAATGACTCGTTACGTCCCTGGGTTCTGTCTTTTAGCTGAGCTCTGAATACATGCTCTAGATGACTGTCCCCGTAACGTGCCTCCAAAGCTTCAAGAAGGCGGTCATATGTCTTATTCTCTCCCAGAGCTTCCAGCACGGTGAGGGCTTCGTCTCGTAGTGCCAAAGTTAGAGCAGTCTTCGCCTGGTCTTTATTCCAGCCATTCGCTGGGAAACAGACTCAAATTGGAGTTTATAGGCCGTCCATGATGAAGTTCCGTCAAATGGTGGAACTTTGAATCATCCAGCTACCAGGGTCGACGACTCAGATCCGGAGGCACCGTTGACCACTTTAATCTCAAGCTTTTTAACCTCGTTCCTTATAGCCTGGAGACGATTTTCATGGTCCTCGACTTTATCATTAACGCCATGGAACCATTGAACCTCAGTCATTTCCTTCTTCCATTCGGAAGTGGCCTCTCGAACCTCTAGGAGAATTCTCGATTGTTCCTCTTTTGCACTGGATTGTGCCTTTTGGAATCTGGATTGTTCCTTCAAGAGGATTAAGATTGCGTTCAGGTCAAATTCCGGCTTAGCTGACGCTGCTGTAGTAGCCGGTGCAGTAGCGGTGGACGTACCGGCGGCAGATGCAGAGTCCTCAGCTGCAGTTTGGCTCCAGATTTTGACCCCCTCCTGCTCTTGATCTTGCGGAGTTGCTGGCATTTTCTATCCCACTTCTGACACCAAATGTTACGTACGTGAGGGTAGGTAACTGATAGAAGACTGACTGTACTTGCAATCGGTCTGCCTTTTATAGATCCCGTCTCCGATCATTCCAAAATGCGTTCTGGAATGATCGATGTACTTTGCCCCACCAAGGTCGTTCGAGACTATTCGTTGCTGGAATGTTCCACGCCTTTCTACCTTGTATTGTTCGCGATGTCCTTGACCTTGACTTACGGGTCTGGAATATTCTGCGTATTGCTGTCTCATTTCCAATCGTGTTATCTCTTTCACATGCTTCTCGAAGGTTCTCAGTATAGCTCTCTTTTTAATCATGCTATCTCTTTCACTCTTAGTGGAAAATTGCCATATACTGAAATGTACTTCAAAGGCCCATAAGGGGTCCTGAAAACGCCTGAAAATGGGTTTTCAGGATATGGCGTAATCTGATAGAGGGTGGCCTGAAACGGACTGAAAACGTGTTTCAGGCGCCTGAAAATAACTGCAAGTTGGTCGAAATTTTAATAATCTGGTATGTGATAGAGCTACGTCTGAAACGGTCTCTCTAAAGCATCGAAATTCACGATTGAAGATGAGACGCCTTATCCCATCGGCGTAACAATATGAAAACTTATGATGACAGTAAACCCGACTCGTTCCTCGTATACATTGATTGTAACAACTACGAATATAGTATGAGTCATTCATTACCCATATCTGATTTCCGCTTTCTAGATTCTGATGAAATTGAGCAATTAGACTTTATGTCAATTCCAATGCCAAACACAGCGTGTGTTTGGCAAGACTCTCGAGGATAGTGAACGACGTCTAGATGTTAAGTTAGTAAATCAGTGGTGCGATGAGAGAAACTCTACAAAGAAGTTTGTAACAGCAAGTAAATTAATAGCACGACCAAATTTTCATAGCACCACGGTATTTTCAGATAATTTAGTCGCTGTTCAAATGAAACCGGAGAGAGTGGTCTTAGATAAACCGATATACATAGGATTAGCGATACTCGATCTTTCTAAGAGTCACATGTATCAATTCCACTACACTGTAATGAAACCTTACTATAATGAAAGTGTTTCTCTTTGTTATACAGATACTGACAGTTTCATTTATAATATTAAAACTACTGACTTTTACGACGATTTGAAAAATCATTTCATACATTATTTTGATACAAGTAATTATAACAAATCAAATGAGTTTCAGATACCCTTGATAAATAAAAAGGTTCCAGGATTATTTAAAGACGAGTTAGGGGGCGAGCTTATCACTGAGTTTGTAGGGCTACGTTCCAAGTTGTATTGTATAAAAAAAATGAAAATTCATTACTCAAAAAAGCAAAAGGAGTAAAAAAGGCTGGAGTCCGAGAATTAACATTAGATGACTATAAGGATGTTCTGTTCAAGAATACGATTATTAGGAAAATAAATATATTATTTAAATCTATTAAACATGAAAACTGCCGTGTGGTGCCGGGTTTAGAATGTGCCACTCCATGTCTTCCCATGGATGTCGTAAGAGACGACTAAGGGACTAAAGGCTGTGTAGTGCTGTTAGGCGATGTGTTTGCAACCTGTCACTAATACACTGGATAACATCTTAGCCTGGTTGTGCAAAATGTGGTCACAGAATTATCAACAAGTTTTTGGAGTTGTTGGTGAGTCTGTGGCTCTGCCTACCCCACTCTGGGAATGAAGGCGTGAGTTTATGATGATGATGATATTAAACATGAAATCTTTACGCAAACTGTTAACAAAATTGCGTTATCCAGTAACGACGATAAGCGACTTACATTAACACACAAAATTTCAACTAAAGCATGGGGTCATAGATCGATATTGTAGTTTTTATAAATTATAAGCAAGTAAGTATTGCTATATTATTTAAAGTGTATTAAGTTTGTAATTTGAATACATTTTTCGCTGTTCCATTAATATTAATTTGTGACGAATGAAACGGTAATATTACATATTGTTAAATAAACTTTATTGTAAATCGACTACTTTACCAGAAATGTTTACCATTAAAATAAGTAATAAATATGTTATTATTAAGAAATGTATGATTATATGTTTTGTAAATACCTATAATTACAGCTATTTGAATAAACGTACATATGCCTAGTTGGATTTTTAATTTCCTAATATAACAAATTACTCATAAATAATTGGTTCTCCATTTCACAAGAGGTGTATGTTTATTTTTATTTTATTTTATTTAACTCCAAACTAACTAGTGAGCTATTTGTGAAATGAATGAACTTTAATTTATTTGAGTAAAATACAAACCTATTCATTAAAATGATTTATATTTCTTTTTCTTAATTAAGTTATTTTATTAGCTATAGAAAGAAAGACGATTAAATGATAAAAATAGATTTTCTTCAATGATAATCAAAGTTTGCGCGAAAATTTAAAATTAAAAATACCGGTATTCTAAAATTTATTGTCTTTCTAATTAGCCGGTAAAAATACTTACTTAAAATGAAATGTTAAAATAAGCATGTTTCTCAATCAGAGGGTTAGCTGCTGACGCCTTGCCGAGTCAGCTATGACCGCGTTATACGACAGTAATTGAAATTGTTTGTCAATTGTTATGTAATTTTGTCGATGCATGAATTCTAATCATTATAAATAAAGGCTCATATAATACTCACCCAATCATCAGTCTATCTTCAGAACGAAGTTACAAGTTTTTACAAGTTGTTACGAGCTAATTTTATATTCATATCCCCAGCCCTGGTGTTGTAAGTAAACATTTGTTATATTTATATATTAACAATTTATTCAAGTTAGACTGGATCTATGTATGTAAATGTTATCGTCTTGCGTTTTTATTTATTTTTTATTTACAAATAGCAAGCATGTTTTAAAAATATTTATTTTGATTTGTCTTATTTCAGAACATGGACGGAACTCAAGACTGCACTTTCCTATTTTCGCAATATGCTCAGGATCCATTGGAGGTTGGAGGAATTCCTAGCGGAAGAAGAAGAAGAGAGCAAGCTAGTGAAGAAACTTGAAAGCGGAATCCAGAAAAAAAATATGGAAAGAAGAGCAAAACGAAATTTGTCCAATAAAGTTTTTAAAAGAAGTGGTCACGACCGTCTGCCATCATTTATAATAAATAATAAAGCAGGGAAAGGTACGAGACTACTAAAAATACAGATAATTGACCTGAACAAAGACAGTGATGATGAAGACAAAGTGGTGTTGAGTGCTCAATATTTGGCGGACGATAATTATGACGAAGTGATAGATCATGCCGAAAGTGTTATAAATAAAATTTCTAAAAACTGAGTGGATACAGTGCTAGTTTGTAGTTTTAGTTTAATTACGTCGTAATAAACGTAGTAAGTAAATAAATATTATTAAAATAACATGTTGTTTTATTTTGAGGATATTACTAATGGTCCTTGCAGCTTTTTTTTATTTTCTTTGTAACTTTTAAACATAGGTTTAACAGTAATAGTACCTATCATATATTTTAACATTACTGGACTAAGAAAAAGCTGCAAGTGACCTTTAGAGTTTATTTTTTACCGACACGTTTTTCTTCATCTTGACTGACAGCGATGTTAATTCAATTTAATGGAAAAACTTTTCGGTAATTAATAATTATGTATGTATGTATGTATGTAAATTCTTTATTGCATATAAACAATTACAAAACATTTTAGCATCACTATAGATAATGTACATTGGCGAATTTATTCCATATGGGATCTCTTCCAGTTAACCTTGGAGTAGAATAAGCAAGGACAATGCAAGTGGATAGGCAAATTTACAAAATAACAACAACAACAACAACAACAACAAAAAGTTACATACATCCGAAAACAGACATATTAAAAAGTAATAATATCTGCTTTAATAAAATACATACATAGGCAACAAAATATACTAATAAATACTACCACATACGTAACCAGCAATTAAAACCTACAACAGAGCAAAGGAACAAACTCACGACTCATCTTGTTCACTTAACCACAGCTTCTTTAACCTTTCTTTAAATGAACCGACAGATCCAGATTGCCTCAAGCACGGTGGAAGCCCATTCCATAATTGGACAGAGTGTACCGTGAAAGATTTAGCATAGATACGAGTCTTGTTGGATGGAACGGTAAGGGAAAGGTTAGCACTAGACCGAAGGCGATGTCCACTACCATCGGCCGAAAAACTAAATCTTTCGGAGAGATAAAAAGGAGAAGAAGGAGTGAAAAGTAAATTGAAAAGGAGCGATAGAACATGCACATCCCTACGACGACGGATGGGCAACCACTTGAGTTGCACGCGGTATTGGGAAACATGGTCATATTTCCGCAAACCATAAATGTATCTTATACAAACATTTTGGAGACGCTCAAGCTTGTCAAGCAGCTCCTCCCTGAGGTCAAGAAACGCAATGTCTCCATAATCAAGGAGAGGAAGTAGTAAGGAACGAGCAAGGGTAAGCTTAGTGTTAAAAGGTAGAAAATTTTGCAGACGCCTCAAGGAATGTAGGGAAGCAAAGAGTTTACGGCTAACATTATTAACGTGGGCTGTCCAGTACAACGTCTGGTCCATTGTGACACCCAAGTTTCTAACAGTAGAGGAGAAGGGAATCAGAGTCCCATGATAGTAAATATTAGGTGTCACAACTCCAGATAGTTTAGTGACGTAATGAGGGCTACCAATGACAATGGCCTGTGACTTCTTAGCATTAACCATCAATCCAAACCTCCTAATTTATTATCTTTGAATTAATTATCTTTGAATAGGTGAAATAAGAAATTGGTTTGTCAATATTATCATTTGTTTTGTAATCAGATATGAGCATACAATTCTAAATTATTTTCAAAATACGATTTTTTAATGCATAATACATTTTTTATCATACAAGTTTTTTTTTATGAATTAAACAATTATATGTGCCGCTGTTTTTACAATATTTTTGATGCATAGATTGAAATTTAGGAAGACCTTTTTCACCCCCGTCTATAACAGTACAATTATCACACAAATCTTTAACCCATTTAATTTTTTCTAACCCATTAACACATATTTTCTTATTTTCTAAGTGAACATAAATGATTCTTTTAAACTCTCTATAATCAATGAATCCTTCACGCCATAAGATACTGAGGTTTTTCTTTATCCATCTAACATTACTTTTTTCTTTTTCCGATAAAGTAAAAAATTCATTTGTACTATATGCAAATTCTTTAACAATAAATTCATTTGTAAATGATTTAAACCCCTGGAGATCTACAAATAAACAGTCTGAGCTTATAATATACTTCGGGTGTTAATGGTCAACGGTTTGTATTCTACAATGCTATCATCTATCGATCTATCTATACATCTATACCTATAATAAAGCTGAAGAGGGTCGAAAGTCTGTATATGGCAGATATTCCAAAAAAAGTTGGCTGGGTATACTTAGAATCGATAACAGAACACGTTCCAACAGTTTTTAGAATGTTTGTCTGTTTGTCTGTTTGTCTGTTTGTCTGTTTGTCTGTTTATCTGTTTATCTGTTTATCTATTTGTCTGTTTATTTGAACGCGCATCATGTGAAAACGGCTGAACGGATTTTGATGCAAACTTTACTTATCTGTTGAGAAAATCTCCGGCCAGGTTATAGGCTATAAAAATATTGGTATTTATATCTATATCTATATCTATACATATAATAAAGTTGTAGAAGGGAAAAAAATCTGTGCATTCGAGATATGAACTTAAAAATACTATAAAGGACCTCAGAATGAGCAGCAGAACACGTTTCTATAATTTTTAGAGTTGGTGTCTATTTGTCTGTTTGTCTGTTAAATTTTGTTTCTCCTCGCATCAATTGAAAACCACTGAACCAATCTTAATGCGGTATTCACTTAAACGTTTCAATAACTGGTGACCAGGTTTATATATAATAAAAAAATTAGATATGAAAATCAGAGGGGGAAAAAGAGGGGTCAAAGTTAGTATGGAAAAAAGTTACCGGATTGAGCTGGTCACTTGAAACTCTGTATAATTACTCTTCGTAACAAATAAAAGTACACTTATTTCAGGATTTCTCGATTAAAGTTAAAACAACTAAGAAATTATTGAATTAGCCCAATTGTAAGTATTTCTTTAAAACCCTATTCGAGGGCCGTCGATTACTTTACGTGTATCAAAATTTCATTCTCCGTTTATTACATAGAAACTTAAATTAAAGATTTTTAAAAAATCAATTTACAAAATGCTATAAAGAAGCAAAATAAATAATTCGAATTTGTTGTTGTAACAAATGCGACGCCATGATCATGTGACATCAAAGACAAGGACAACCATATCCCTCCTATAACTGGAACGATCAAGACAAAACAAGCAGGCGATCATTGATTAACGTTACAGAAGCGACGCTGTGATTGAAACTAACGGTGTCACGTTGTTGCTTGAAAACGGTGTTTTAATGGGTAATATCGGGGGTTAAAGTTTGAATATATATTTAAGACAATATTTCGAAAACCAAACTCCTATTTTTAACTTAGCTTGGGTTTTACAATTTTGATCAATAATTTATTCTCTTCTTTAGGTTCCGCAGCATTATAGTAAAAAGAGAAACGTTACAATTTCGTCATTTCCATGTCACAAATATCTAATTTTTTGAGTGTTAGCTATTTATAATAATAATAATAATAATATATTTTATTTCAGACCAATGATCCATATTTTGTTAGTAGAGTTTGAGCAACTTAAAACAATTGTTAGTGTAGTATAATAAAAAATTAAAACAATTCAAAACATAACAGGAACAGATATTATTTAAGGGCGTGGAGCCCGATCCACCGCGCCAATACTGGCGAGTCCCAGCGTTCAACAACAGCATACAGAAGCGTGTTACGGCTGTCGCGCGCGCGCTGCAGCATGGAGGCGCAGCGCATGCGCATGATGGCAGCGAACCCCGCCGTGTTCGTCTCCGCGAACATCGCAGAAGCGCTGCAATAACGCGGCAGCCGCAGCAACGCTCTGTACGCGCTGTTGTATTGAACTCGCAGGTCGCTATATGCCTTCTGCGTATAGTTAACCCATAGGCTGCATGTATGAAATGACTGGCAGTATGCTTTAAACAGTGTGACTTTTACTGGCTCAGTACATTTTGCAAACCTACGAGCCAACATGTTGCATCGGACAGACAACGCCCTGCGCTCCCTCTCAATGTCTGCATTGTCTTTTTGATCCGCGGTGACCCAGTGACCCAAATACTTGAACTTTTCCACTTTTTGTAATTTTACACCGGTGAGTAAAAAGTCAGGACAATCAGTATAGCGAATGTTATCCGGTTTGAAAAACATACACTCGCTCTTCTGAGCGTTGTATTTGAGTCCGTTAGCCACCGCATAGGACTCGCAGATATTGAGCAGCTTCTTCAGTGCGCCGCTCGAGGGGCTCAGGAGGTATATTATATATTATTTACACAGACTCCATTTATGTGGCAGCCGATACCGGTGCCGCTGAGCTCCTCGATCAGCGCGTTCACGTACAGGTTGAAGAGCGTGGGAGACGTCAGCCCCCCCTGCCTCACCCCGCAATCCAACCCGTACTCATCCGAGAAGGAGCGTGCCCATCCTACACAGTTTCTCTGATTATTATACCAGTGCTTGAACAAGGATGTTACCTCTCTAACGCTAGTTTCAGTCTCTAATTTCCTCCAGAGTACATCGTAGGCAACCAGATCGAAGGCTTTAGATAAATCAAGGAAAATAGCGCACACTGGTGTTTTACTATTGGTGTAGTACTTCACAGTCTCCTTGAGACACAGGACAGCACTTTCGCAAGAAAGATTCGGTCTAAAGCCAAATTGCGCGTCGTGTAGTTTAATGTGCTTATCCAAATGCTTACCAAGGAGACTGTCAAGCACCTTAGCAATGACTGTGGCCAGAGAAATCGGTCTGTAGTTTTTAACATCTGAGGAGTCACCGGTTTTATTCTTAATTATAGGAACCACAATTGTACGCATTAATCTTTCGGGTAGGTATGAGTGGCCCAGACACAAATTGAAAAACATGGACAATATTCTGAGTAGATGTACTCCAGCATGCTGCATGTGTTCGATGCTGAGGCTATCATGGCCCGGCGACTTGCCTCGCACCATTCCCTTTATGACTGCACTCACTTCCTTCGCTGTAAACTTCACACTACGCTCCCTATCGACAGTCTCAGCATCGGGCACCTGCCGCTCCGCCGGCCCTAGTGGAGATTTAACACTAAACTGAGTTCGGAAAACATTGGCTATGCCGACAGGATCGCACACTCCTGCTACGCTCGCGGGGAGGCTCAACCTTGGATTCAAACTATTCGAAGTTTTCCAAAACTGACCGAACTTCTTATTTTTCTGGTGTTCAGCTATGATGTCCATTCTTATTTGTTGTTGATTTTTCTGGCACCACTTTAATTTTGATTTGAATATGCACCTGGACTCACACATCTCTCTGTATAAGGGGCCAGAGTCCGGTTTACCCTGCATTAACCAGTTTTCGAAACAAAGCCGAGCCTTCACGTGAGCGCTCCGCACGTAGGTACTTATTCCACCCAGTGACATGTTTACGTTTACAATTTACATTTGCACTGGAACAACACGCAGCAGCTTTGGACAGTGTACAAATAATATCGTCATACAATGTGTCTAAAATAATTCTATGACTTTTATCACAACTGCACTCACTAAATTGTGCAGGAAAATCCAATTCTCTTAATTTTTCATGGCAGATGTTATGATATTTGTCACACTGAGATGTATCACGCTCCCCCCAAATAACCCTATTTATATGCTTATTATTAACACGTGTTTTTGGTTTTAAAATGTTAAAGTTACATTCTATACATATAGGATAGTGATCGGACCAGTACGTATTATATAAAACTGAGCAAGAGTATATTGAGGGCTAGCTGAGCTAGTAACTAAGCAGTGATCAAGCCAGCGACGGCACCCATGTGCGTCACTCACGAATGTATAGCTATCAGAAGGCAACATATCTAAATCTATACAAGTCCACAACTGTTCATCACAGAAAGATAAAAGTTCTTTAGCAAAAAACTCACCGGGGTGTGCGTTAAAGTCCCCTAACATAAATACCGACTCCGCATTATGATTTTCAATAATAGCCGATATTTCACTAAGACACTCAGTAAATTCTACTAAATGTTCACTTGAATCAGTAGGCATGTAAACTGGAAAAACTAAGAAGCACCGATCACTGAGTACAATTTTAATTGCGGCTAGACGTACACTATTACACTTTACTATCGTGACGTTAGAAAACGTAGACTTTCTCCACTATAGTGCCACTCCACCGTACGGCCTCCCGCGCAGGACTCCCATAGTAGTATCGAGTGCAGAGGTGCCCGTAAAGGCAAAGCTGTCGTCTATGGTCCCCAGAAACGCCAGGTCATGGGGCAGCAACCGTGTCTTCTGTAGTGCAACAATGTCTCAGCACCGAAAAACAAAATTAATGGGTAGATAAATAAAAAAGAAACGGTCAAGTGCGAGTCAGACTCGCGCACTGAGGGCTCCGTATTTAAGATAATAATTATGCTTGGTAACCGCAAAAGAAAATACTTATTTGGTTATGAACTTTATTTTATGTAAAATAAGGTCCATTTTGACTAGCCTAAATTTTAATACAGATTTTCAAAGTTTTTTTGATATTTCTCAAAAACTGTGAATAATGAACACTTCACAGACATGCCAGGCAGACAGACAACAAAGTCTCACCATAAGGGTTCCTTTTTTACCATTTTGGTACGGAACCCTAAAAATATCACGTAGAAGGCGTACGAGTATATCTCGAAAGACAATGTCATAGACAGCAATAACTTACAGGTGTAATGTCGGCCTAAGGGCAATAATGATGTCTGGAATTGCTAAAGGAAAAAAGTTTTTATTCCCCGCATTCCTATAATTCCGATTGATTTACCATTTAATATTAAAAGAGTGCTCTAAAAACAGCTATTGCCATGGCCATTAGCAAAGCGCAACGACAAACAGTATAAGTAGCCGGTGTACATTTCGAAGCAAACTGTTTTTCCCATTAGCAACTGTATATAGCATGCTCACGAGTATCCAGCCCACCAAATCTTCATGATCTAGCGAAAGATGGCAAAACAAAAAAATGTAGGTATACAAAAAATTACATTAACCTAGATGACGTTATTCAATTCAATTTAAATTTAAATGTGGAGCTCAATATTTAATGAAAGACCATCCTGGCCTGGGAGGATGTTTAACTATAAAATTACTTAAAACACTTAACTGCGAGAAGTCGCGGGCAAAAGCTAGTTCAAAATAAGACAATAAGCAGCAGTATTATCGGGTATGTCCTGTTCACACTCTAATTCGACTCTCACATCTATTGAACCTGTTTTTAAGGTTTCGTTTTGCCGAGAGCAGTCGATAACAAACAGAGGCACTTTATCCTTAAATTCTTGCGGACTTGCAGCAACGGCGCTTGACTGCGGTTATAATACGACTGTTGGAATTTAGCATACTCTTCGTATAATATAGCGAACTTTTCAGCTGCGAAACTGACATTTGAACTTTCATACGGAAAAAAGGGTTGAATTTTAAAAAAACTTTTACATCTCTTAAATCGACGGCGAAATACCACGAACTCCTAACTGACATTTTGACGATTTTTAGATTTTTATGTAGATACACGAACTTGGCATCATTACTGAAGACATTAAAAAAGAAGAAATTAAATGAGTACGAAACCAGTGTCTGTGAATGAAATGAACGAATGATGCCAAACTAAATTTAAAGTGTATTTACATACAAATCTAAAAATCATCAAAATGTCAGTTAGAAGTTCATGGTACTACGCCGTCGAAATGACAATGATCAAAGGTGTTATATCGCCGTGTGGTGCCGGGTTTAGAATATTGCCACTCCAACAAAGAAGTTACGAGTGGTTTTAATTTTTAACACCCCATGGTCAACTATTTTGAAGGATCACCTAACTTTACATGAGCTTAACCTAAGCTAAGAGCTGATTTAAATCTAGCTTTAGTCCTAAGTTTCACTTAATTGAATTTACCTAAGTTAATTTTAGTAAATCTAGCTAATCGTAGTATTCGTATCGTAGTATCTTAAGCTGTTGTTACTTAGAGCCTATTTTAAACAACTATCAAAACCATATATTGCATATAGGTATTTTTAAATGAATTACCTTCACTTAGGTTGTTAAAAATATAGCGGTAAAATGCAATCTAACCTACGTACGGGTATGTATCTACGAGCATGTATCTGCGGCTAACATTGGCTATAACATTATCTATCTAGTACGGTTTACCTTCACATACATTTTAATTTTATTGTAACACACTAGTATGTAAAACTTAAACGAAGCAAGTAAACTGGTTCTGACTTGATTCAAAGCGCTATGGAGTAGGTATATCAATAAAAAAGCCTGTATCGACAAGTTTTGTGTACCCGAGTGCACTGTTATAACGGTTTCATTGTTTTATTGGTAGCCGCCTATTATGTTTTATGGTCACAACGGATGCGATTGTTACTTGTGCGTTTTATTATTTTGGGTGTTGCTGAATAAGCGTCGCCTGTGTTAGATGAACTACAAGTTCAAACATGTTTTTAGGAAGACGCTTAACTTACGGAGCGTATAAAAGCGGTGGGGTATTGTGTCTGAACAACTATTAGCCGCGCAACAGTCTTCGTTACCGGAGCTCCCTGTACTTAAAGTAGTATATAGACATAATAGTGTTGTGTCGTGCAGTGAAGTGTTTATAAAAAGGTCTAATAATGTATGTGAGTATGTACAAATATTTTAACTTAATTGTGTGTTTTTTAGCATTTGTTCACCGTGTTTTTGTTAAGAGTATTGTATTTAAACAGTTGTGTAATTTATTGTTTGATATTGTTTCAGTTCTCTGAAAATACTTTCAAGAACTATTACTACCCGGAAAATAAAGATGAATCAACCGACGAAGAAGGCACGCCTGGTTTTAAAGTTAAGCAGGCCATGGCAAAAAAGCGTTCAGTAAATAACATCGACAGCTTTTTTGAACGTCCCAAGAAGAAAACTAAAGTATTGAAGCGCTCTTCCAATGTCAGTCAAAGTTCTCCTGACGGGGTGGGCTATATATCAACCGGACAAGACGACGGGGCATACGCTTCTCACTTGATTAAAATCGAGATATATGATTTGCAAAAAAATTAAAACATTCCGCCCACTGAGCACTGGAAACACGCAGATGTGAGATTAAACATTCTACGCGTCTTCTGAAGAAGACACTCAGCTTTTAACATCACAAAGTAAGTAGCATCTAAAGACAGTTGTATGAAATATTTTATTGACAATAAGAAACAGTGATAAAAAGTGTTTGTGTAGGTTAAACAAAAGCTTGTTATTGTATTACATGTAAAATCCTTACCTTTTAAGAATTCAAGACCTTTTCCAGACTAAACAATTATCTTTTGTTTGTAAAATTAAATTGTGCGAAATACTTTATTGACTATAAGATGCAGTGATAAAAAGTGTTTGTGTAGATTAAACAAAATGGATAGTTTGAACTGTGACATCTATGATGCCCAACTCATCAAACGCTTAGTTTATTATAGTTATTTTCATAGTGTTATGTCGTACGGTATTCTTGTTTGGGGAAAAGCTGCTGACATACAAACTATTTTCGTGTTACAAAAAAGAGCCATTCGTTCTATATATAACCTAAACTCCCGTGATTCCTTAAGATTATTATTTAAAGAAATTAATATTTTGACAGTAGCATCACAATTTATTTATGAGAATATTATTTATGTCATTAAAAATCAAGACTCTTTTATTAAGAATTGTGACATACATAATTTGAATACAAGAAATAAGAATAAAATTGCTATTAAAAAATTTCGTGTCCGTAAGGTATATAAATCATTTGTAGGTCAATGCATTCATTTCTATAATAAATTACCTGACGAAGTTTTAAAGTTACCATTTCCAGTACTTAAAAATTACTTGAAAAAGTCGTTGATGTCTAAAGCTTACTATAGGGTCGAAGACTATCTAACAGATAAAAATGCTTGGCCTAAATTAAACACCTAAATATCTTAATAATAACCTAATCATACCAATATATAAACATTGTGTATTGTCTAGGGGACACGGTTTCTGTAGGGGAATGTATCGAAACTAATTATGTGTTGTTTTGCACCGTCATAGGTAAGTATAATTTTTAATTTTTATTTATTTCTTATATTTACTATTTATGAGTTCTTGTAGAAATTTTGAGTTTTGACACATTTTCCTGCTCAACTACGCATGATATATATAGACATATTTTTGTTACATTCATTGTTTTATATAATACTAGGTTAAGTTTTATTTTTCGTTGTATAATATCATATCATAAGAAATGTTTAAAAAACGACTGACTGTTGAGTTTCTTGCGGCGTTTCTTCTCAGCAGTGGTCTCTTGCGAAGCGCTGGTAGATTATTGACGTGTAAAAGTGCCCGTGCGGCCTACTTACTGAATAAACATCTTTTATCTTTTATCTTTTTATCTTTTGTGAAGAGCTTAAAGAAGATCAAGAATTATACGCCATTGGTGAATTTATAAGCCAACTTCATCGTGGCGCGTAAGTAATATTTTTGGTTCCTAATATTCCTGTTCTAACCTGTTTATAAGTTCTTGAGCAATACTTGACGAAGGATGGGTTTCCGACTCGTTGAGACTTGATCTTATTGTTATGGAAACAATTAGGAGGGGCGCTCCTATATAACCGAGGTACCCGATGTTGAAATCATTCACTGTTTTGGTTGCTGTGTTTGAGTTACTAAGTGCCTGTTTATTCCATCATGATGTTCGTCATAATCCATTTTGTCCGTGATCAAATTGAGTGTTTAAGTAAACAGTTTATTATAGCTAATTTCCATAGAAGCATACGGTTGTGGTTTATATCAAATCAATTACCCGCCACACTATTAGAAGATCCTGATATAAGACCATATTTTACACCATGTGATGGACATATTAAAGACAAACAGAATAGTTCATCATCAGATGTGATTGATGGAGTTTTAACAATGCAAGCATACTGCCAACAATGTACCCAAGATTTAGGTTAGTATAGTATCCCAACCAATTAATTCATAAGTCTGTATTTGTTATTAACACATACATTATGTTTAATTTCATGTTTTCTTATGTTTATAGATCTTCTCAAGTCGGGCGTGGAGTAAAGAAGACAGCTTCGGAGTCAAAAGAAGTGCTGACAAAGAAATACCGTCCTTCAACCAGTCACGATGCAGAATCAATATCACCCGATTTTTTTTTGGATAAAAATGTGAGTACAAAAAATAATGATAATGTTGAATGTTCTGTGTGCAGTAAGTTTGTATCCAAAAGATATTTTTCTCAAACATGCTCGGAAATGTATGCGTTAATGGCACGAAATGAAGACATGAAGTTTCTTGTTTATGGCTGCCTACATTACTTCTTGGCCTAGGCCAAGAAGTAATGTATGAAATCCCTAAGAAAAAATATTATTGGCCGCTGCTCTAACTTTTTAAATTTGCTTACTAACGTTAAACTGACAAAGGAAACATTACATTCTCCCAACCACCACTAGATTCTGTAACCATATTTTGCGACATAAAAAAAAAAACAAAATCTTATGGTACTAATATTTATGTGCAGTTTTGAGGTGGTCGTCGTAAGATTGCAGTCCTGAGATAGCTATCGTAAGATTGTTGTCTTGAGATTACCATCGTAAGATTGCAGTCTTGAGATTGCCATCGTGAGATTGCAATCTTGAGATTGCCATCGTAAGATTGCAGTCTTGAGATTGCCATCGAAAGGTTGCAGTCTTAAGATTGCCATCGTAAGATTACACAGTCTTGAGATTACAATCATAAGATTGCAGTCTTGAGATTGCCATCGTAAGATTGCACAGTCTTGAGATTGCCATCGTAAGATTGCACAGTCTTGAGATTGCCATCGTAAGATTGCAGTTTTGAGATTGAAATCGTAAGATTGCAGTCTTGAGATTGCCATCGTAAGTTTGCAGTCTTGAGATTGCCATCGAAAGGTTGCAGTCTTAAGATTGCCATCGTAAGATTACACAGTCTTGAGATTACAATCGTAAGATTGCAGTCTTGAGATTGCCATAGTAAGTTTACACAGTCTTGAGATTGCCATCGTAAGATTGCGGTCTTGAGATTGCCATGATAATATTGCAGTCGTAAGATTGCAGTCTCGAGATTGCCCTCGTAAGAATGCAGTAATGTACTTAATATTTCCTCACATTGCTTGAGAAAAGTACTATACAATCCTCGGCCGGAACAGGGATTAAAGGACTCGTTCTATCCGGCCTCGTCTACGACTCGGCCGTCTACCCCAAACTCGTCCTTAAATCCCTGACTTCACGGCCTCTTCAGTAATGTACTATTACCAACCATTTGAATAGTAACATGCACAAAAATAATGTCTTAAGGTCCGACGATCAGTGGGTTAATGTACAGTTAATTGAAAACGCATTTAGGAATAGGGTGGCTACGTATAGAATATTGCTTAATGAAAATGTTCACAATCCATTTACCCCCGAAACAATTTTACAAAACAATAAAGAAAAAATCTTTACATTATTGGATCGATCACTTGCTGATCATTGTGCCTTAATAGTAGATTGTTCAACAAGGGACTAAAACAAGCCATAATGACACGAGATGTTTAGCCACGCGAGCGAGTTAGCGAGCGAGAGTGGCTATAGTTAGAGTGTCATTATGGTTGTTTAGTCTCGCGTTAAACACTCTACTTTTCACTTTGAATGCGAGGAAAAAAAACAACGTTCAGTACCGGATTAGCCACGTACCTAGCAAGAGTAGCAAATGCTACGGGCCCCGCGCATCCACGTCTAACCTCTAAAATGCTAGTACTTACATCAGTATGCGTATGCGTGTACTCATATGCATCAGGGTTGACGACAAAATGAATAATCCAGTCGATATTCTCCACCAGAATAACCTAAAACAAACACCCACGCAAAATAGGTGCATATCTAAGTCGCTCAGTTGCGGAAAAAAGACCGCCACAACCTGTAACCTAAAACAAACCCAGGGGTCTCTTTATAGAATTTGCTACGGACCCCGACGGGCTTGCTCAATCCAGCACTGACGAAGTTCTATACACATTTACAATATTGATTATAAGAAAGTTTCTAACAAATTTGTTCCGCGGTTTTTTTCTTTTATTTTTTTATTTTTTTGTTAAGTGCCGCTTTAAATGCTTGCATATTTAGCCAACAGGTTCAAACTTGAAAACTATTTTAAAACTAATTGGACCAAGCATAATTAAATGAATTCATCTTTAATATAATTAAATATATTCATATTCGTAATCATTAATCGTGTTTCACGAAATTAAATCATTTTTAGTTGTATTTTTTCACAGTTGTCATTTTGAGGTTATTTCCACGCGCTAAAAATTGTCTATACCACAGAATAAAAACTAGAGGCATAGAAACCGTACTAAATAGGCAGAAAATACATTATGGTTGACTTCCTTTTACTTATGGTTTTCATAGTGAGTTGGAAAGAGATCGTCACAAGGCGTGATTTGGACCTTTAAGCACCAGTGTGGAAGAAAGTAACGCCAAAGAAGACCGGTCGTTGATTTGACGTTTCTTCACCTTCTGATCATGACAGATTAAAGAAGAAAAGACACCTAGTTTTTGTTTCTTTTCCTCTTATCAAAATGTAATCTATAAAGTAGAGACAAGTAGCTGGTGCAACGTTCATCTTATTGCACGGTTTCTTTGCCTTTAGTCTTTATTCTGTGGTCTATACAAAAAGACTGAAAATAGCAATAAATCCTCCATTCACAAACACCGTGATTGGATGTTAAGGGGATTCCAAAGTAAATTAAAACAATTTTACTTTAATCCCTAGAGATTAAAAAGGAACTTTAGTCCCGATGTGCAGAGACTAAAGTAACATTTTAAGAGCATGAGAAGTGAAAATAAATTTAACCCATTACGTGGTTCTTCCTATATAGAATTACCGCGAGATATAATGAATAAAAAGGCAGTTATTAACGTGAAAAACAATGACCATGAATGTTTTAGATGGGCTGTATTGTCGGGGTTATATCCACCTACTAACCATCATACAAATACAACGAATTCATATATATTGCATAAAAATAAATGAAATTTTGAAAATTTGACTTTCCCATTTAAATTAACTGATATTCATAAATTTGAAAAAATAAATGATATAAGCATAAATGTTTTTGGACTCGAGTACAATTTACAAAGTAAAAAACATAATGTGATAGGACCGTTACACTTTACTAAATGTAAAAAAGCTAGGCACTTAAACTTATTATATTTAACCAAAGGTAGCGAAGCACATTATTGCTTTATCAAAAAAATATCTAGATTAGTATCTACACAACTGAATAATACACAACATGCTGTACATATTTGCGACGGTTGTCTAACAAGCTTTACATCAAATGAAAATTTATTGAATCATCAAAGAAATGACTGTTTCCATGTTTGTACAAATTTACCTTCAGAACAGGATAAAAGGAAAAACTGGTTCAATGAAAATGTGCCATCTAACCAACTTACCTTCAATAATTATGATCGTAAATTAAGGGTGCCTTTTGTTGTTTATGCCGATTTTGAGGCTTTTTTTAATCCAATTCCTTCATGTTTCAATAATCCTAGTACATCCTCTACAACAAATATACAAAAACATGAGGTATATAGTTTTGGATACTACATTAAGTGTTCTTATGATGATAAGTTGTCAATATATAGAACATATAAAGGTAAAGATTGTGCCGAGACATTTATGAAATACATTAAAAAAGATTTAGAAAACATTTGTAGGAGTAATACTTTTGTCAAAACTCCTTTACCTTTGTCTGATGCAAATAATTTAGATGTTGCTCAGAGTAGCACATGTTACATTTGTGATAAAAAATTAAACGATGAATCCACCATTTCTTATAATCATCATACAGGTTTTTATGAAGGAGTAGCACATCAAATTTGTTCTGAAAAATACAGGGCACCTAATTTTGTACCTGTATTTTTCCATAATTTGCGCAACTATGATAGTCATTTTATAGTACATGGTCCTGGATTTGAGTAAGGAAACATTGAATTGATACCAGAGAACAAAGAGAAATACATTTTCTTTACTAAATCCTTGAAAGTGAATGATCGCACAATAAAATTGAAATTTCTTGATTCACTTAAATTTATGAGTTGTAGTCTTGAAAAATTAGCCAAAATCTTGACACCCGAACAATTTCGTGAATTAAAATTGAGTTTCCCATGTGAAGAGGATTTTAAACGATTAAAATACGAAAGGGTATCTATCCCTATGAACACATGACATCATATGACTCGTTAAAGTTAACTTCTCTAACCTCTCAAGATAAATTCTACAGTTCTCTAACTGATTGCAACATTTCAGAAGACGATTATAAACATGCGAACGATGTTTGGTCCCATTTTCATTGAGAAAATATGGGGGATTATTCTGATTTGTATTTAAAAACAGATGTTTTGTTACTAACAGATGTATTTGAAAATTTTAGAAATGTATGTCTTAGAACATATGGGTTAGATCCAGCCCATTACTATACTGCTCCGGGATTAAGTTGGGACGCGATGCTCAAAACTACAAAAATAAATCTAGAACTCTTAACCGACATTGATAAAATAGCTTTCATAACTAAAAATATTCGAGGTGGCATATCACAATGCAGTAAAAGACACGCAAAAGCTAATAATAAATTTATGTCAGAATATGATCAAAATATTCCTTCTTCATATCTTATGTATTTAGATGCAAATAATCTTTATGGTTGGGCTATGTCACAATGTCTCCCTACTGGTAAATTTGAATAGGTAAATGTAGATACTGATTTTAATGTTTCTGCTGAACATGGATTCATTTTAGAAGTCGATCTAGAATACCCCAATGAATTGCATGACTCTCATTCGGATTTACCATTCTGTCCTGAAAATGTTTGTTTAGGGAATTCCAAAGAAAAAAAAAGATACCTAATTTAAATAGGAAAATGAATTATATTCTACATTACAGAAATCTTAAACAATGTTTGAAGAATGGTTTGCAATTACTTAAAATCCATCGCATTTTGAGATTCGAACAATCTAAGTGGTTAAAAAGTTACATAGATTTAAACACACGCATGCGATCGCAGGCAACTTGTGATTCTGATAAAGATCACTATAAAAGTATGAATAATTCAATGTTCGGTAAGACCATGGAAAATGTTTTGAAATATGTTAACGTTAAATTGTTAAATCACTGGAAAAATCATGGGAAATCACAGGGGGTTGAATCCATGATAGCGAAACCTGAGTTCCACAGTTTATCAGTATTTTCGGAGAACTTAGTTGTTATTCAATTGAATAAAACTAAAATACATGCTCGTAGATACATACCCGTACGTAGGTTAGATTGCATTTAACCACTATATTTTTAACAACCTAAGTGAAGGTAATTTATTTAGAAATACCTATATGCAATATATGGTTTTGATAGTTGTTTAGAATAGGCTCTAAGTAACAACAGCTTAAGATAATACTACGAATACTACGATTAGCTAGATTTACTAAAATTAACTTAGGTAAATTCAATTAAGTGAAACTTAGGACTAAAGCTAGATTTAAATCAGCTCTTAGCTTAGGTTAAGCTCATGTAAAGTTAGGTGATCCTTCAAAATAGTCGACCATGGGATGTTAAAAATTAAAACCACTCGTAACTTCTTTGTTGGTTGGTTCATCTTTATTTTCTTGAAAGTATAAAAACAGTAGGTATGTTAAGTTAGATTAGGTTGTATAATTTTAGGTTAACTTCAGTAAGGTAGGTTAGGTTAGGTTAGAACTGTAACCCTTAAAAACAGTAGGTATGTTCAGTAAGGTAGGTTAGGTTAGGTTAGAACTGTAACCCTTAAAAAACAGTAGGTATGTTAAGCTAGGACAGGTTTCACGATGTTAGGCTAACTTCAACAAGCTAGGTTAGGTTACGTTAGAACTATGACCCTTAAAAACAGCATGTTAAGAAAACCACTATGGTTACTTAATTAAATAATATGAGAAACACGTAAGTAAAATTAAAAATCGCATTATAACAGTTAATAGCGCAATCAGGTAATATGTAATAAAAGGTAGGAACGCGCCCAATGCAAGACAATGGTGTTGGACGCCACCGAGAACAAAGGGGCTGACGTTCGGGCGAACAATAGGCTGAACGAGCAAGGGACGGCAGGGTACCCAGGTAGTTGATAACCTTTTGTATTGAGTACATGGACTATTGCAAGTTATGGGAAGGAGTGATCTGGGAGTCTCGGGACCCGCCCCAAACGCTCTAAATTTATTTAATTTTTTTTTTTTTTAGGAGCGAAACCCCGCCTCTCGCTCGTCAGAGCACCATTTTTTTTCGAGGGAGTAGAGTCGGGGGCAGGACCGAGGGTTCCCTACTACTCACGATCTTTTTTCAAGCACTTCATTAAATTTAACCTTTCCCGAACAGAAACTTTTATATATGTCATACGCCATACTATTTTAGATATCGTAATGTTATCTATATATTCATTTGTATTTAATGTTACGCTATTTAAATTAGTATTGGATCTCAAAAGAATAAGTTCATGCTTACAGTTTATAACGATTTTATTGTAATCCTCTGCAAAGCCAAGAAGAATCTTGTTTAAAGGAATGCATACAGAAAACGAACCATGCGTAACTTTTGTACCGTTAACATCTCAACCATTGATTTAATATATACTAGATACACAATCAGCAGGAAAAAATGGCAAGTCAAAACTACTGCCTAATCGACGTGGGCAGTAGTTTTGCTTTTAGTCTTGTTTCGACCACAGACAGTGGCAGTTGTCAATCATGACGAAATGTGCAGTGAAAAACTGCAAAAATAATAACAAGAAAACGAAAAAAAAGGATGGAATGTCTTATTTTACGTATGTTCTATTTATTTATAAACAGATTCTTGTTAAACTTATAATGTTTTCATGATTTTTTGTAATTTATATTGTACGTACAAATGATGACTTATCACGAAACAAAAATATATGGAGTAGCTATTACTTTTAAAAATTTAATTAATCGAGTTTGTTTGTTTTGACTTATGACCAAAAAAGTGTTTATAGAGGTAATAATATTTCTTATATTTTTAAATTAAAGCTTTCCACGAAATCCTCTACGACGTGCAAAATGGGTCGCAATATTAGAATATTTGTACAGATCTCTTGTCGTCGAATCGCAAAGCATGTCTTTTCTCTTGTCTTATAAGTTAAGCCAAGATCATATAGAATTGTTTTTTTGGCAACATACGTAGTCAGGGGGGATACAAAAACAACCCCAACACCGTGCAGCAAGTCAAGGCGGCCTACAAAAAGCTTTTAATGCATTTAGAACTTGGAACTAAATTTTCTGGTAACGCCATTCCTTTGGAAAATATTCTGATTTTAAGTGGTCAGTACCCGATGTCCCATTTGAACATTACGTCTGTTGGGTACCGCGAGGATACCGAAAGAGAAAACAATAACCAATCACAGGAAGAATCAGCAATAGAAACAAATATTCAAGCCAACTGTGACATTTTGTCTTCAGATCTTGATGAGTCTGGAAACTGTTGTGATTACATCAAACAAGTCATAGGATATATTGCCGGATACGTAGTTAGGAAATTAATAAAATCAATTCGGTGCAACATAATTATGCACAAATTCTATTTTAGCTAAGGAAAGGCACGATTTTCATAAATTAATTGATATCAAAAACTTAGGTGGGCTTTTTTACGCATCTCAAGATGTATTTGCCGTGTGCAAGAAAACAGAAGCTTTCACACGAAATAACAAACGAACGGAAGAAACACAGAAACATACTAAAATTGGGTCAAATGTTCTAAAAACTTTTATGCAAGTAGATATTTTTAATGCGACTACCGAAGAAGGCCACAATAATTCTCATAGAATTCTGTTAATTAAATGTATAACCGATCGATATTTAACCGTCCGTTTACATTACATTGCAAAAAAAGAAAGCATCCAAAGTAAATGTAGGTCTAAAAGACAATTATATAATAAATTAAACTTATTTCAAGGAAATTAGGTTTTACTTTACGTTTTGTTAGTTAGGATAAGATGTTGTTTTGTTTGGAGTAAAGGAGTGTAATATTTTCAGGGTTCATGTATGTATGTATGTACGATTCTTTATTCCACCATAATTTCTTAACGCCTGAGCCGATTTAGATGTGTGTCGCTAGAAGCCTGTCACCATTCCGGGTGACAAAGGATACCTAAACTGTTAAAATTGAAATAACAACAATCGACGGGACGGGTTTTTATAGCTTGTTTTCCCTTTATTTATTTATTATTATTGTTGTATATATAGCTTAAGTTGTGTAATATAATAACATTTATAAAACATCTCATAAGCGTTTTTTTTAATTTGTCGTTTCGTTATAATTAATACAATATAAAAATGAGAATTGCGACTCCATTCGTCCGATGTTCACTTTTCTCGTAAATATTGTGATAATGGCCGTTTCACTAAAAAGTTGCAAATACTTTGAAACGTTAGTTTGCAGATTTGACACTTGACGTCTATACTTGACGAGTATATTGAGTTCTTTTTTGCATGAATGTTTAAGGTAAAAAATAGCGATGTTAGCATGTATCTGAATATAGCTGTCAATGTCATTTGGGACAGTTTATAACAACATTTTTGTAGCGGATTGTGTATCTTGTATATATTAAATCAATGATCCCAACCCCATAACTTTGACATTCTCGATTCATGTTCATTTAGAGATAAGAGAGATTTCATAGTAGTTGTAACTCCAGCATTTTTAATTTTGTCTATTTCGATTCCATTAAGCTCATATCGAATATCTTGAAACAAATGAAGTATAGGGTTATTAGTAAACTGAACACTGGCCACCGGTAGTTTTGTTTCTCTATTGACTACTGCGATGTTTCCCTCTATGTATAAGGCACTCTCGGAAGGTAACATGTACAGATCTTGTTGGTTTATAGGTATACGGATTTGATCACTAAAATTGAAACTTGTTACGTAAGGTTTGTAGAAATGAAATTCAAAACTTTCGATTGAGTTATCGTAACCGAAAGTTTCGGTTAAGTTTAGAATACTCATTTTAATAAACCAATCATTTTAGGAAATTCTTTATTTTCCTTGGAAAGCCTCGTAAGCCGATTTTTAGGTGTTCTTTTCTTGACAGCACAATGCGTACTAATAATCTTTTATTTAAATCTATCATCTTTCTCCTGAGATGCAAATATATCTGGATTTCTTCAACACGTAAATTTATTAAGTTGCCGTTTATATCCAATATTCTTAACTTTAAAGAGCTTAAACTGTTTTGAGTAATAGGAAAATAAATAACGTTTTTAGGTGTTTCTATAATCCGATAGGATGGTGGCACATTAGGCACAAACTCGTGAATAATATGACTTGGTTTTCCATTAATAAATGAACCACTCACAATTTCACATTTAACTCGCACAATAGTTGTAGAGAGAATGAACACAGGAAAAGGAGACTTAATATATTAGCTTGAATAGTTTCTTTACCGAAACCTAGTAAGTTACCAATCCAATTTTCTTTATTAAAATACACATTTTTAGAACACAATATAGACGTCTTTAACGTATTATTATTACACGTCCGTAAAAATGTGCATCCTTTCAGATGTCTTTTGAGGTAATCGTCGAGGTCTTGATTCAAAGTTGTACCAACAGGTTGTACTGGTACACGAGTGTAGTGTCCTTTTTAAAATCCATTTTAAAAAACTCAGGTTAATCTTCGTCATCAGACAGCTAGAAATTAGTCATTAGATTTTCTAAACAAACTGAAAACAGCGCCCTCTCTGGAAAACATAGACAACTATTTACACGATTAGACATTAAAATTTGACAGATTAATTCTGAGCGACTAGCGGAAAAATGGGTTCACTTTGAGTTACCTAGATGGCGCTGAGGTGTGAAGTAAAAGAAATTAATAATATGAAATGAAACAGACCATTCTAATTAGTATTTAGGAAATAAATAGATTTATTTCGTTATTTTAGTAAAATAAATTAAAGAGGAAAGGTTTGCACAAATTATTTTGTAGTGAAGTAACATTATAGTTGTGTAACCTAATAAAGAAAGATCGAATTGGCTGGAAGTTGAATAAAAAAAGAAATGACGGCTATAATGCTAAGGAGAGTAGGAGACAAGTCCAAAGTATAATGAACTAAACGATTAGACATTTAAAATTGACAGGTTAATTCTGAGCGACTAGCAGAGAAATGGGCTCACTTTGAATTACCTAGATGGCGCTGTGGTGCAAGCAAAGGAAATGGTTGAAATTAAATAAAAAAACAGATCATTCTAATTAGAATTTAGAAATAAATAAATGTGTTTCGTTATGTTAGTAAAATAAATTAAAGAGGGAAGGTTTGTTACGAATTATTTTGTAATGAAGAATTGGCTGGAAGTTGAATAAAAAAAGAAATGACGGCTATAATGCTAAGGTGAGTAGGAGACAAGTTCAAAGTATAATGAACTAAACGATTAGACATTTAAAATTGACAGGATAATTCTGGGCGACTAGCAGAGAAATGGGTTCACTTTAAATTACCTAGATGGCTGAAGGAATAAATGCAAAGCCCCTGCGCAAAACCTACGAGCAATGACACAAGACCGGGCGCTAATATAATAACATGTCTAGGAGACTTTCCCCTTACCGACTCAACGTCAACCGCGTGTGATCTGTTGCATATTATTTCTGTTAATCTTACTTATAAATAAAAGAGTATATCAGTAATAGCGCGTTATTTACTTACAACAGGTTATGGGCCGTCCCTGCTTGTTATAGTTTTGAAAAATACATTTATAGTAAAAGTGGAATTCACGTAAAAATAATATAACCTCACTTTCCGCGTAAAGAAAAATCTCTTTCAGCTTTGATTACAAGAAAAGCATTTAATAATGGCTACAAATACATTAACAATTCAGAAATTGACCGGACGAGACAATTTTTCAACCTGGAAGTTCGCAATGGAAGCATATTTGCAACATGAAGAGTTGCATGAATGTGTGACAACGGCAGATTGTAGTGACAAAAAGAAAGATACAAAAGCCAGGTCTAAAATAATATTATCGGTTGATCCACAATTATATGTACATATACAAGAAGCCAAGACAGCCAAACAGGTATGGGACAACTTGTGCAAAGCGTTTGAAGACTCGGGCCTACTCAGAAAAGTTGGCCTACTACGAGACTTAATAAATACTAATCTAGAATCAAGTACAAATATAGAAGATTATATAAATAAAATTATGACAGCAGCACACAAATTGAGAAACATAGGTTTCAGTGTCGGTGATGAGTGGCTCGGAACTTTAATGTTGGCAGGTTTGCCCGATGAGTACAAGCCGATGATTATGGGAATTGAGAGCTCAGGCATAAAAATTAGTGCTGATCTGATTAAAACGAAGTTACTACAAGAAGTAAGAACGTCAGATACTACTACCGCCTTTTATGCAAAGTCAAAGAAATTTAGGAACCCAAATCACTTCAACAAAAATAAAGAAAGTCACTTGGAAAAACCAAAAGGCCCTCGCTGCTATAACTGCAACAAGTATGGGCATTTCGGGAAGCAATGTTGGTTTCAAAATAAAAAGAGGGAAGAAAAGGATACAAAGAATGGTTTTGTTACAGCTTTTTCAGCTTCAACTGTCAATGACTCCGGTAGCTGGTACATTGACTCGGGAGCCTCAGCCCATATGACAATGCATGGGGGATGGCTGGAAAATGAAATAGCACCGCCTGTACAGAGCATCAGGATTGCTAATAACAAAGTGCTTAGTGTGAAAAGCTGTGGCACAGTGACCATCCGAGTACCAAATAATACAACAGGACAGTATGACAATATTCAGGTAAAGAATGTATTGTTTATTCCTGATTTGTCTACAAATCTACTCTCAGTTAGTAAAATTATAATGAGCGGAAACAAAGTTGAATTTGACAGACATGGCTGTTCAGTAATAAACAGCAAAGGAAACCTTGTGGCCAATGCAAAATTAGTAAACAATACTTACAAATTACTAACAGACCAAAGTGGACAGGCAATGGCAGCAACAGCTGAGGACAAATATTTATGGCACCAACGATTGGCTCATATCAATTTCAATGACCTGGATAAGATGCCAAATTATACATTAGGTGTTAAATTATTACAACAGGAAAAAGAATACACATGTACTCCATGCTTGAAAGCCAAGCAGACCAGACAACCATTCAAGAATGAAGGTTCCCGGGCAACAAGCCTGCTTGAGGTTGTTCACTCTGATCTCTGTGGCCCGATGGAGAAGCCGTCTATTGGGGGTGCAAGGTATTTTTTAACATTTGTAGATGATTATTCAAGAAAAGTATTTGTCTATTTCCTGAAACAAAAAACAGAAGTTTTTGATAAATTTTTAGAATACAAAAGTAGAGTGGAAAATGAATTAAATCTAAAAATAAAAACACTTAGAAGTGATAATGGAACCGAATATAAAAATCATAAATTTGATAAATGTCTGAAACACTTCGGCATAAAACATCAAACAAGTACTCCTTACACACCTGAACAAAACGGTTTGAGTGAGAGGATGAACCGTACCTTAGTAGAAAAGGCTAAATGCATGATGTTTAATGCTTCATTACAGATGGAGTATTGGGCTGAAGCTGTAGCTACCGCAGCTTATATCACTAACAGATCACCCTGCCGCTCACTACCTGAAGTCACTCCTGAAGAACGTTGGACCGGATCAAAACCTGACCTAAGCCATTTAAAGGTGTTTGGATGCCGAGCCATGGTGCATATACCAAAGGAGAAACGCCACAAATTTGATCCCAAATCCCGTGAGTTGATTTTTGTTGGATATAGTGACTGTACCAAAGGATATCGGTTTGTTGATAAAAAAAGTAAACAAATTATAATGAGCAGGGATGTGGTATTTTTGGAAGAGACTGAAGCCCAAAGTGAAGTAATGAATGCCTGTAAAAATGGATGTACAAATGAAAATTCAAATATTGTATCTAAAATCATTACATGCAGTACAACTGAAATGTCCAATGTAAATAGTAGAAGATGTGAAGCAGACACAATTAATTTTGAGATAGAAGAAAATATAGTACAGTCTACTAATGAAAATGTTCATGATGATACAAGCATGGCTGAAAACATAGAAGACACAAGTGAAACATTTGACGATCCTTGTGATGAAACATATGTGCCTTCAGATCATAGTAATTATAGTTCTCCTGAAGTGTGTCATGTAAACTTCAGACCTCGTCAACGCCTTGCCAACAATACAGAATCAAATTTATTTTTATGTTTAAACTCTGAATCGGCAATGAGTTTGTTGGATGATGATCCTCAAAACCACACAGACGCATTAAATAGTGAAAATTCTGATTTATGGAAAGAGGCGATGGAAAATGAATATCAATCATTAATTGAAAATGACACCTGGACTGTAGTAGCCTTACCTGAGTCTAAGAAAATAATTCCATGCAAGTGGGTATTTAAAACTAAAAGAAATGATGTAGGGGACATAACACGTTACAAAGCGCGCCTTGTCATTAAAGGATTCAGACAGACAAAAGGCATTGATTATCATGAAGTGTACGCTCCAGTTGTACGCTATTCATCAATAAGATACTTAATCGGTTTAGCGACAAAGTACAACCTGAAAATTCATCAAATGGATGCGATTACAGCATTTCTTCAAGGTGATATAGAGGAAGAGATCTATATGACATTGCCACCATGTTATGACATAGATAATAAAGTTTGTCGACTAAAAAAGGCTTTATATGGCCTAAAACAAGCCAGTCGACAATGGAATAAAAAGCTAAACGCTGCTCTTCTAGACATTGGCCTAAAGCGGTCGACTGTAGACCCTTGCATATATTACAGGTTGCTGAATGAACATGATATACTACTTATTGCTGTTTATGTCGACGACATACTTTGTTTATTTAACAATGATAAAACTGCAAAAGACATCAAAGAAAAATTAAGCGAAAAATTCAAAATGAAAGATCTTGGCCCAGCTCAACAATGTATTGGTTTCAAAATTACACAAAGTAACAATTTAAATACAATATCTCTAGACCAATCACTTTACATTGAAAAGATATTACACAGATTCAGAATGTATGATTGCAAACCTGTGCCAACACCTTTTGAAGCTGGAACTCAATTGAAAAAGGCTGAAAGTGAAGATGAAATTTTAAGAAACATACCCTATCAGGAAGCCGTGGGATGTTTACTATACCTCTCACAGGGAACACGTCCTGATATAACCTATGCCGTCAACTCTGTCAGCAGATTCAATAATAATCCTACAATCCAGCACTGGACTGCTGTTAAAAGGATATTTCGCTACTTAAGAGGGACAATCAATATGAAACTTACATTCAAGAAAGATGATAAAAACATAACTGGCTATTGTGACGCGGATTGGGCCAGCGACACCATAGACCGCAGATCCTGCACAGGATATATTTTTATTTTTCAGGGTGCCTGCATCAGTTGGAACTCTAAAAAACAGGCAACAGTCGCGCTATCTAGCACTGAGGCTGAATACATGGCCATGAGCGCTGCTGTTCAAGAAGCACTGTGGCTAAAGCAACTCGAAGAGGACTTTTGGCATAATCTATCAGGTACGCCACTAACTTTGTACTGTGATAATCAGAGCGCCATTAGTATTTCAGGGTCTGGTGCCTATCATGCCCGCTGCAAACATATCGACGTGAGACACCACTTCATAAAGGACAAGATCGCTGCAAGAAAAGTAAACGTCGAATATATCGGCACTGACGGCATGGTAGCTGATGCACTTACCAAAGGATTACCTCGCCCGAAGCTCATTAAGTTTAGTACTGCAATGGGTTTGCATTCAGGGAAGGGTGAAGGAATAAATGCAAAGCCCCTGCGCAAAACCTACGAGCAATGACACAAGACCGGGCGCTAATATAATAACATGTCTAGGAGACTTTCCCCTTACCGACTCAACGTCAACCGCGTGTGATCTGTTGCATATTATTTCTGTTAATCTTACTTATAAATAAAAGAGTATATCAGTAATAGCGCGTTATTTACTTACAACAATGGCGCTGTGGAGCAAGCGAAGGAAATGGTTGAAATAAAATAAAAACACAGATCATTCTAATTAGAATTTAGGAAATAAATAGATTTATTTCATTATGTTAGTAAGATAAATTAAAGAGGAAAGAATTGCACAAATTATTTTGTAATGAGGTAACATTATAGTTGTAAAACCTAATAAATAAAGATCGAATAGGCTGGAAGTTGAATAATAAAAAAAAAAAGAATTATGACCGCTATGATGCTAAAATGAGTAGGGGACAAATTCAAAGGATAATGAACTTTGTTTGTTACATGTTAAGTTAGAATAATCATTGTCGTTAGAAAAGTAAATGCATTATTGCGGGAAAATATCTACGCATCCCAGCTACGTTATACGCAGGGTACGCTAGAGAGACGCTAAAGGTAAGGTTCCGACCAAAGCGACACTGACGCCGCGTCAGTGCGTTAGTAAACGCTGCGGCTCTGTCGTAGTGTCTCTGACGCTCTGTTGAATTCCGAAGGCGGCGACAGTAGCACTGCGGCCTCCAGTCAATTTGCGACCTAATATGAGGAGAGATTAGTTCAAACGAAAGTGAGCTTTATTTGTTACTTGAAATGATGAAATAGACACTAAAGTTGAATAATTGAAATTTCTTTTGCGGGAAAAGTTTACGCATCCAAGCGATCTTATACGCAGGTTTCATACAGCGGGGCCGAAAATTAGGGGTTTCTACGCATGCTCAGGGTTTTCTATATAAAGTCTGGCGAGGGTCTGAGCGGGGCTTTTTTATTCCGGTCGTCGAAGGGGTGAGTTGTTATTTTGCTGAGAGGTGTCATGTATCGTCCATTTTTGTCTTGTTGGTTTTTATTTATTTGTGTTGTGCTCGTATTATTATAGGTGATATTATTTTGTTCGTCGCTTCACGTTGCGTTCGAGTAACGCTACAAGTTAACGATTATCGCTACACAGGAATGTTGTAGTCGACTTTCTTTTGCTAGGTTTGTGAGAATGTTTTAATAACTGGTGTTTGTGTGTTCCGGGATTGTTTTAACATGTATATTAACCTTCTTTTGTTTTCCAGAACTCTGTAACGACGCCACAAATGGTAGTCGGTTACGCAGAGCTCTTAGTTTACGAAAATGAATACCTACACTCACATTTTGGTTGTGAGTTGAGACCTGAAGATTTCCACAATCAGGAAATGGACGGTTTTAACTCATTAACTGAGTGAGTTTGGAAGGTACGCGTACAAGGTTTTCTGACACCTTTTATTCGGTATGTCAGACTCTGCTGATGGTACTTTTTCATGGTTTCTCTTCAGGGCCCTTAGAAGTGGATCCGAAATCAGTTTGCGATTGTTGTGTGGCCATATAAAGTACCTTTGGCATTGATCCCCTTATTTATATATGTATATATAGACCACCGTAGGTATTTTCCCCACCTGGAAGCCAACTAAAGGCTAGAAATAGCCGGTTGAAGGGTCTTAGGACTACACACAGGAAGTTTTACTTCCGAAATCGAGGTTATGTTAGGTCTTAGTTGGTCTAGTAAAGGTTTTCTTACACCGGAATTCCTTTAACACTACTCACACGTTTAACGTAACTGTAAAAGTCATTTTGGACTTTTAATTGCTCTAAAACAATAGATTAATAGGTGTTTAGGGGTCTTAGGTAGTCAGTAGCTTTTCCATTACACCGTGGGAAGCTTATAAACACGTAATGTGACTAGCTAGGTATATGTAGACAAAGTTTGTTCTACTACTGGCATAGTGGAACAAACTCTGTCGACGTAAGAATTATAATTATTGAACCAAGAAGACTTAAATTAGCCTTCTAAAACCAATAGGAAAATTAGGAACTAATAATAATTAATTCATATTAGAAAAGTAATCCTTTTAAATTAAATTCATATTAGGCAAATATTCAATCTAGGGTATCGAAACTTACTTATTGAAAGCAATCTTGATAGTCTGTAGTTAGGTCTATCTATACCTGACAGAAACGTCAAATTCTAAAACCGTCCGTCTAGTTAGAAAATCTAAAAGATTGATTGGTTAGTTAGAAAATAAATAAAGCGCTAGGCGGCGGAGTATGTATGTTGTCCGATAAACCCGTGTTGGTATGATTAGGGAGTTCGTTTAACATGAAAGGTATTGTAGTGGTTATAATTAGCAGATAGGTAGAGATCTAAGTTTAAGAAGCATTCGCGTCTAACCTTAGTGATAAACCTAGGCGGCTAACTAGGGAGACGCCCGCAAACATGTTTTATCAGTTAGTGTGTATAAAGAGTTCACGTTAAAACTGTCTCAAACGAATAAAAGTAATTAGTTAGCTATGTGTATTTACACAAGGTTGTTGTCATAGAAGTCATCTAAGCACGTAACGAAACTTATTAGTCTACGGTATTATTATTAACTTTCTAGGATAGTAAGGGTAAATTAAAGAGTTCACGTTAAAACTGTCTCAAACGAATAAAAGTAATTAGTTAGCTATGTGTATTTACACCAGGTTGTTGTCATAGAAGTCATCTAAGCACAACGAGAGTCTATGATATTATTATTAACTTTCTAGGATAGTAAGGGTAAATAAGTACGGTTACATACCTGCTAAAAGAAAAGCTAGGCTTATCATATTTAGATATTATTCCGAAGAGGTTCTAGTTGTAAGAATTAAATCGTCATCATTATAAGATATACATTATCTTTAAACATCAGGTAAAGCAAATAAATCTAGGTTAACGTAGTCCTTTTGTATAGGTAAAATTCAAAGTGATACTTACGAGTTGGTCTGTCCTTTCAATACACCTTTAACAGCTATAGATGTGCGGTGCATACCTAGCTACGGCTTACTGTCTCTGTCCAAGGACAATCAGTGGTCACTGTACTTACACATATGCTTAGTTGCTGTCTGAAGGAACCCTAGTGTTGAGTATACACTATGTGGTTTAAGAACACACCACCTTTGTGAGAATATTAAGGTTATTAAAAAAGTTATTTAGTGATAAAACCAAAGGGCTACTAATTTAGTTAAATTAAGTGTTGAAACAGGATATCTGAAAGCGCACTAAATCAATTATAGGGCTACTTACTAGGGCTAATTAATTTTAGATATAATTTAGTGCTGGCAATTTCAAAGAAGTAGATGGTATATGTAAAATTCACACTATAGTGTTTCAGACTAAGTTATGAATGTACTAGGGATATAGTACTGAAATTGAATTATAGTAATCTGAGTGATTCAATAATTCATACTACAATCCAGAGAATAAAAGGTTGTAAAACCCGCTTAGTAGGGTTACATGATAATTACAGTAGGTATACTACTAAATAGTTTGGTAGTTATGACTACCAATTATAGAGAAAGACACACAAAGTTTGTCATAGGCATATTGAGTTTAATTCTATAAGTAAGAAGTAACAGGCTAAGAAATAAGAATAAAGCTTAAAATTAAGCATTGATATTATATTGATCTAATATATTATTTTTGTGTTGAAAAGTAAAATGAATAACTGAATTAAAGAGTTTAATCCTTTGAGTTTGTCTCGGTCTGTCTTCTCAAAGGATCCTTTTGGAGAGACTAGTAGAATCAAGTTTACCTAATTGACTAGAATTAGTCTACTAAATTTAACACTAATAGAATAATGTGTTATATTAAATAATAAAATGTATATTAGTGGGCGGGCTCTGAGGTTATGGTTGAAGAGCAGCGGAATGGCGAGAGATGGAGCCTTTCCTGTAATCACTAATATATTATTGCTATTTTATAAGAGTAGAAATAGTAAGAAATTCCAATTGATCCTAGAGTTTGTTCTTAGTCATGTAGTTTATATCTGAAGCTCCAAGTAATATCCTAAGTTGCCTATAGATATTTTGTTTCAACAGTAGAATGATTATATTTTATGTTAGGTTTTCTATGTTCATACTAGCTATAACTCTGTTCCTTGGTTAATAATAGAATGTTAGGTTAATTAATCCTTTCCAATAGACTATTACAATAATTTGAACCTTATTTCAATTAGGAATTTTATTATTATAATTCTTTACTGAACAGTTAATGTATTTAACTTTGATTTATCAATATATAGATGTTAGCCAGTCAATTTAATGGTATTCTCTAATAGTAATCAGTAGGAAGGAGTAATTAGGTACTTCAAAATAAACTAGTAATAATAAACTCTCGCTCATTAAAGTTCTTTGGCTTACTATTCGGTTCACAAAGTAGGGTTCTGTAGACATTAGACGATCGTGAGGCCAACTTAGTTAAAGTAGACTAAGTTAAATAAAAGAGGTCAACTTAAATATAAAATTGTTTTGGAGGGGTCAGTACAAGGTTTGTGATGTTTTTTTTTCGAACTTATTAATTGTTCAACTTTAAGGGTGTTAAATCATTTTTAATAGTCTTAGGTATTTTAATTTAGCAATCGTTTTGTAAAATATACAGAAATCAAATTTATACATCGATTTAAATGTGGCTCGGGCTCATATTTGTTTCCCTTCCATTACCATATACATTTATTGATATAAATTGAAAGAAAGTAAAATGGGCATAAATAAATGTTTTACTTACTTGAAAATAGAGTAAGTTATGAAAATAAGTTTTATTTTTAAAAGATTATGAACAAATTTGCAAGACCATTATTGTAATCATTTCGTTACCAGATGACCAAAACTACTTGGAATTTTCTTTCCCAGTTGAACGTTATGAGGTTTACCTCACAAATTTATTTATACATGGATACTTTAGTAAAAAGTTTATCCATATAATACACAAATAGCAATGTTTATCAATTGGAGATTTAATAATAAAATAAAATTGTAATTATTTTCCAAGGACGGTAACGAAAAGAATGGTAACGAAATCATAAGGGTGCAGATATACTAAGATCACAAATCCACAAAAGCTTTATTAAATTAACCCGACTGAGCAAGGCAAAACGAGGGTTATGGTTATCGCATGTTTATAGTGGTTACATTTTAGACTTTCCTGACCAATAAATACTGTTTGTGTTGTTGTGTAGTACAAGACAAGTGGTATTGTGCAGGTATTCATAGGCTTCATTTTTCGGGACAGTTTTTTTAATGATAAGGCGTCAAAAAGAAAAAGAAAATTAGAAGAAATATAAAAATTTAAATTTAATATCACAAATGGATGCCTCTCAAAAAAATACTGAAAAAAAAATTAGTCGAATCTAAAATATACATCTAAAACTCACATTATATTTATCAATGTTAACTAAACTTTTTTACAAAATAGGTTTTACCTACCCATCTTGAGTACATATCAATAAATTCTTAAAAAACATACCTTTTTATCACAGCTTGATTAGGTACTTAAAACAATAAACTTCTTATAAATCTTATAATTAAGATCTTTAAAAAAACATTAAGTTATTTATTAAGGGCAAACTAAAGCTTAACCTATTTGTCACTAAACTGGTAAAAAAAAAACTCAACTTGAACAAATTCTAAAACTAAACGAAGTTTTTGGAAAACAATCACAACTTGGTTGTTTAAACAAAAAAATATAAATCTTATAATTGAGATCTTTCAAAAATCAGTTAATTACCTAACTGTATAATATAAGGGCAAACAATGCGGTATAATTATAGTAACAATTTAGGATTTTAAACCTTTCTTAGTTTTTTTATTATTATAAAAATCACGTTAAATGCACCATATTAAGCACTAACTGCCGCACTCAGAGACGTCAATTAAATTTAATACTCGATTAAAGATGCTGCTGTCACTTTGTATGCTATTGCAATAGAATAAGACAACACGTCACTAAACAAGCATTAAATTTAATTGACGTCTCTGAGTGCGTCAGTAATGTACTTAATATTTTTAAAGATTTTTTTTGATATTATAAGCGGGACCATCATACGTAGAGATCGGATATACGGAAGCAAATATTTTATTATCAAAAGGTATACAACAATTCTGATGTCTAGGAATTTTAACTATCAAATAATTAATTTACGACGCCGACTTTACACAAACAACCTTTTGCAGGATTCCACCAACTTAAGGTAATATTTAGTGACATTTGACCGTATCTGTTATATTTAACTTTAAGTAAATTAGATGTTATCCTTTCATTTGGCACAAAAAAAGTTTTCTAAACTGACTCATTTCCCAAACATATCATATGGGCAAACGTTTTTTTTCCGAAACTGTAAATATGTCAGGATTTATTTCAGGCCCATCTTGTAGAAACCTATAGGTGAGGTTAGGTTAGTTGTATAAAAATCCTGAAATATTTACAATATCGGAAAAAATGCGTTTGCCCATATACTATTTTTGGGAAATGAATCAGTTTGGGAAACGTTTTTGTGCCAAGCATTTTAGATCCCTTATATCCGATCTCAATACATCTTATTCTATAAATAATCAAATAATGCAAAATACAGTCTTATGGTGGGCTATCTTCTAGACATATACAGCAGATGTAGTCTATATTAATCTGTACCTCCAGTGTAAAAGGGTTAAACTCGAGTTTAACCCAATAGTGGATTTTGCTTGCATTGTACGTATTTCATCATGGCGCATCGTTCGGTCTTACTCTCGCGATTCTACGACCATTCGTTGCTGAGATACCGTTCGTGTAAAAGGATCAAAGTGTGCAAAAAATCACAACTACTTTGTTCATAACGGTTAATTTAGATTTTATCTTCTATGGCAATATGGTTTCTTAAAATCGTATTAATGAACGAGACGGTTAATGTCGAGTTTGATCCTAATAGACAATCAACATTTCGTAAGAGTATCGGTGTAAAGAAATAAAAGTATACATAGGTCGTTTGACACCAACGGGACAATTTCGTGAAAAGTGGTCAATCTTAACTTTAATCAACACTCTCAACCAATTTCAACAATGTGAGTTGGTGTAAAGTGATATTTATTTACTTTGATCGCTTTTTACAACTAAGCATTTTAAATTCGAATTTTTATATTGGATTAATATTAAGATTAATCTATTTCTAGAATCTAATTCTTTTTGACCACGTGGATCAAAGTAAATATTGTCCACTTTGCACAAGTTCTCTTTACGTACTTTAGGTACCCGAACGTTGGGAAAACTAAATACTTGTGTACGTCCAGTCCAAAGGAATTTCATAAATACTAAAGTGTAACTTAAACTATTATAGACTTACTCATAGGTAATCAATGGGTTTAAAAGTCAGTGTTTTATGTCGCATTTATTCTTCACTGAGATGGGTAAACGCTCGTTGTAGGTATTAATGCTAGTAAGTGGGTACTTAATAAAGTCTCAACGACACAAAAAAGTTTTAGCTGTACTTATGCACTTAAAAGTATATATGCAGTATTATGCAGTTAGGAGGCCAGCGTTTCGAACGAACCTTTAAACATAGGTACATAATGGACGATAATGTCTAAATAAATAAAATAAAATAAAACTGAATAGTATCCCTAAATAAGGGAACTCTTCCGTGTAACCTTGGGATTCATGAGTTCTATTTCTCTTCTCTCTTCTTTCTTACTTTGGATTATCGATTGCCTTATACATAGTTTGTTTCCTTTTCTTTTATTGGATTTTTGGGAAAAACCTTTTTTAAAGACTTCAAAAAAAAGGAGGTTTTTTTTTTAACAAGTTCGCTCATTTTACTGGATGAAATTTCATTTCATCATATCTCAGATTAATTTCTCAGATAAATTTAGTGTTTAGTAGTAAGTAAACTGAATGACTTCAGTTCCAAAATCTGGTGTGATATTTTAATGACGTCAACAGTTTTTTAACCCGATCGCATCGCAATAATCATGTAGAATCGCCACGTTCTTGATGGAAATACTATTTTTTTGATACCCTGCCATTGTCAACTTAAATGTGATAAATGAAATTCATCCATACCTATCTTAACCTTCTACACTTTTTTAGTTCTTTGCCACGACTAAACCTAGTCATTCCATGACACCCGATTTGTTTTTTATTTCAGTTTACTGAATAGGTACAAAGCCAAAATGTAACCAAATTGAGGCAAAAAAAATAGAAAGTAAGATGTGAAAATTTAAGTTTTAAAACTGTGTTCCTCAATGTCCAATAGGGTCAAGAAAACGGAACATGAAAGACTGATTAGGTACTGAAAAAAATAAAGAAAACTTAAAACAATGGAATATCTGCACCTGATACCTTAATAGATCGAACCTTTAACTATCTCAGACAAGAAAGACAATATCAAAAATACTGTTTCAACTTTTTAGATCAAGCGGCGCAGGAGGTTTGGTCGTTACGGATCAATTCCAACATAAATAATTAACCTCAGTTGATCACAATCTAAAAGAAAAAAATAATCATCTACTTAATATCAGTGAGTTCAGTTCAGTCATTAGTTGGGAATTCAATTTCGATCAATATGATTTGAAATAAATAAAAATTCAATCATATAACACAGGCAGACATTAATTTCTCACCCTAATAAAACTAAAATACGCAAATCTTTAAGAATTTATTCAAGGATAGTTCGCTAAACTGTCTCTTTACACAATGCCAAATTATAGTAAGCAATTTTTGGCACAGTTTAAACTCTACTTTGACCTTTTTACACATTTCCATGTTTCGTGAAAAGGGATATAACTCATTTTTGGATGCCGATATTTCTGATATTCTTGGCGTTTTCAAAACCACTATACACTTAATTTATAGCTATTTCTGAATACTATCTAAAATGAGAAGCAAAAATGAACTTTTCTATCTAATATTGAGGAAAAAAACAATTTTAAACGTTTTTCGGTCCTCCTGTAAAGTTACACTTTTTGACTTTAACCCTTTTACACTGGAGGTACAGATTATGTCTGCCCTTCACAACAATCAAAGCAAAATATCTTCTTGCAAGATATACATTTTGCCATCTGATTTGTAGTAAAATGCATATTTGCTTTGCATTTGGTACATTCTATAGAACGTGACACTACTGTTCGTATAGATTTTTGAACGCGATTAATTTTTTCTATAAAAGTTTTTGTTATCTTTTCGGGATTCCCTTCAGATTTCACAGGTAAACGTTTTCGACTAAAGTTCGTTTTGTAAGGCACTTCTAATTCTTCATCCTTAGACTGTTTAGTTGCAGTTTCATTTTTTTTTATCAGATGTACTATCAGATAGAGCATTATTAATTTGTAGTTGCTGAGTAATCGATTTTAATACAAGAATTTCGTCGTCGTTGCGAACCAGAGAGTCGTTGCCAGGTTTCAAACGATTATTTTATATATTATTATTAAACAGTTAGGCGCAGGTTCATCAGTTTCGATGGTAAGAATGGTGTCAAATAGCGCTGAGTTTTACCTCTTCTCACCTTCACCTTTATATATTGTTTGAGGTAACATGACCTTTATTTCGCTTTGGTTTGTATTATGGTAAATTTCGACAGTAGTGACTTCAGGCAATGAATTATGTGCATTATCTGACTGGACTGAACTTTCAACTTGCTGTGGCACACAGGCAGCAGGAGGAGATGTAGGAGTTTCTACTTTAAGATTAAATGGCACTTGAGAAGACAAGGTTTCTTGACCAATTTTAGGGAAAACATGTTTTTTTGGAGAGTAACAGTAACATAAAACGCCTAGTGGCTGCTATACGGCCTCATCTCGAAATTTTTCATTTTTGATATTATTGCAAATTCGTGGTCAGAAGGGTTTAATTTACCACCTTAACTCAAAAAAATAAGGAAAACTATCCTCTAAAGCCTCTTAATGCACTTGTGGCCTTATGCAAATTTCCAAAAATCGACTATCCCTTACCTGCAATACGGCCACTTCGGGGTTGCGGCCGTGTAGCATAAACGTTCGGAACAAAGTTTTGAGTTACGTCCACATCGCACAACAGTAAAGGATGATTTCCACCAAACGGCTCGCATCGCAAAGGATACGGACGGATGCGGCGACAGCCGATCGCATCTATTAAAATTATTATTGTCTATTTATGACGAAGCCGATCGCGCGTCGCAGCATACTTTCGGCTACGATCGCGTGTCGCGGAAGACTCCCGCGGTCAAGTTGCTGTGCGCGGCTTGGTTATATAGACTTTAAATACTGTGAACATGATTTAATATCGTTTAAAGACCATACAATTCTTTCCGTTCCGATCCGTTGCGGGCCGTTTGGTGGAAATAGTGCTTAAATGGGACCGTGATTACAATGAATGCGTCAAAATATAAACGAAATAAAAATCACATCGATCTGTTAATACGATATCCGTGATGACAGATCGATCCCAATAGAGCGTAGTACGACCATTTTCGAGAACTGGCGCCGGTGTGTACTTATTGTACGGCACTTCAGACTAAGAAAGACCATATTGAAGAGCAAGTTGCTGATGGATGTTTCTGGCCACGAGGTTAATGTCTGTGCAAGTACTCGCCGTTGGCCAAATGCGAACAACCGGAAATTATGTGTCTGAGGGACTTGCCGGGGCACCGGCACGCTCGAGGAGTGTCGACCCTCCCCTCAAAATATATTTCCGGGAATTGTTCGTCATTATGACCTCATCAGCAATTGCACAGACAAAACCTTTGGGTTCCCCAAAGAGATCACCAAGTCGTAGTCAGTTCACGGACGCTAAAAAGTTTACGTCGGGCCTTGTTAGGGCCCGGTAGAAGCGTCCGTGTAGCTCCTTGCTCTTCCATACGTTCTTGCGGTCTTCAGTGCTCAACAACATTGGTCTGCGCCAGTTTTCGTTTACCAAGGAGAGAGGCGTGAGGCTCCTGTTTACTGCAACCACGATGCATCCCACACTCATTGCCAAGGAAATAATCCCTAATATTGCACACCTCGCGGTTGTGGAGATTCTAAGCATTTAAAATGCCTCGACCTCCACATTTCCTCGGGATGTACTATCAGACCATTGGAACCTTGACCCACCATAGAACTGTGTCACAGAGACGTTATGATTCAAGTCATAAGAAGTGTCAAACAAATTGTTTTATAATGTCACTGTGACACCGTTCTATGGTGGGTCAGGGTTCCATTGGGCTGATTGTACAATCTCATGACAGAAGAGCGTGGGTGCAACATGCGATGTGATTTAAGCAATAGAGTCCACCTTAGTATGCCAAAGGAGTATGTGAGCAGCGGCATCACCCAACTATTGAAGGCGTGCATCTTATTACCCTCCCACAAAAGACTGTTAAGAACTTTTGTCAAGCGGCAGAAGAAGCGCTCCTTCACTGACTGCTTGAGATCGCCGTCCTTAATACCATGACATGAAAAAAACATGACAACAAGATTAAGAACGTATAGAACAGAAGCGGATACTGCGAACGCACACCCTCCACCCCAGCCCGCTTCGTTCAGCTCCTCGCCATCGTCGTCAGGTGATGAGTTCGCCACTGCACCCGACACCAGCGAGTCGAGCGATGAGCGCGGGCCGCCGCCTCCGCCGCCGCGACCACCTGCGTGACGGGCGACCACCGCTGCCGGCATACTTGGGGCTTGCGGCGCATCCTGCTCTGCGCACGGCTCCCGCCACCGGTGGTTTAGTGCGCCGCATGCGATGGTCAACATCAAATAATGAAAATTGCATGCGACCATACTACGGGGCTAGAGAGGGAGGAACTAACCTCACTGCGTACCGTGAACGAATGCTGCTCCTGTATCAGACTCTTTAACCAGTCATCACCATTACCGCCCAACGACTATCGGATCAAGTGCGGGCCATTCAGCGGCTTCGGTGACTGGATCAGTCTATACTTGATCGGCTACGCCTTGAATCGCTACCTATTCGTACAACCTTCGCTTCATCACGGGACCCTCCTGCTGCGTTATCGGCTTCGATGCCAGTCGCCCAACACGCACTGATGTCAGTGCAAGATGATCCCGTTAGCGACGTTGAGGATTGTGCGAATATAAGCGTAACTAGCCAGGTAAATAAGCAATTGAGGAGGGCTTTGGAAGACGCGATCGCGCAGTATCGGTCCACACCCAACTCTTGGCCTCGTTTACCACGCTTGCCTGTCAGTAAACGAAATTTAGCACTTATGGGAGCCCTAAACGCCTTGCTGGCGTCATATTTATAAGCCAGCGAGGATATTATCTATACCCGCTCAATTTTGTACTGCGGGGCCATAGCTGCTGCGTTTTCGGACACGGGCCGAGCTCCGCGCGCTCGCGGGTCTGTCCCCGCGTGGCAAGTGCGAATTGAGCGGCATAATGATAAGTGGACTCTCATAGGAAAGCTAATCTGCTTCAGGGGGGCAATGAACGCCCCCGAGTCATGCGTTTCGTGAACCAGGCTTTTGCTGGGACCGGAATAAGGTCCCAGCATTATATGGCCTGTATCACGGAACGTATTGACAACCTGAAGCAGAAAGTTTACGCGTGCGTAAGCCATATTCATCGCTATAGAGAGCGTGTGGATAGATACCAGCAAAATCGCCCTTCCAAAGTGATCAGAGGATGGAGTACCGAAAGTGGGAAGGAACCGATTAAGAAGTTAGCGACGGACACCTACCGGATGCTGCTGCTATGATTAGTTTCTGGCGCAGCATCTGGTCACTGCCTGTCGTGCACATAGTAGGAGACTGGATTTTAGCTGGGCAGATATCCAAACATAGTTAATTTAAATTATGTACCTATCTGTCAAAAGAATTTACGCGGTCGGCATACTTCGAGACATTGATTATCTCATTTAATAATGCTGTTACTAAGATGATTATGATGTATCTGATAACTATTTTTCGTGTTTTACATTTATTTTATTATTTTAAAGTGTGTTTTTGTATGATAGTATGCTTATTATCGTCATTTAAGTCTTCTGCGATTTTGGACACATCTCGAAATTTCGTAAAATACTTTCTGCGATATGGCCACAACACGAAGTGACTATATTTGAAGTCCAGTACTTTAAAAACTTTGCATACTTGAAAAACAATTACACATTGATTTGAAGCTCTATATAATGAACAACAAAATAACCTAAACCACAGTGTTATTGACCCAAAACTTAAGGAATTAGACCCATTTTTCTGCCGCACACTCAACTCGCAAAACTTTGATCGACGATTTCTCTTAATATTGGTTTTTTGAGATGTGCCCGTATAGCAGGCACTAGGCGAAAATTTGTTTTGAGCAAACGCAGCTGAGAGTCCTATGATATTTTTCGTTGTTAGGGGTTGAGCGTTCCGAATAAGATATAATTTGATGAATTTGAAGCGTATTAGGTAGAGGTTTTAAACATGGAATCAGACTCTGAATGTTGGCAATATCACCCTCCGACACATAAATATATTTCACTGATTTCATGCACTTATCCAAAACATTTCAGGCATCTGAAGCATTTGTTACATCGGTACCATATGAAACTTGGTGATCAAGTGAACATTTAACTGCTGCCCCTATCCCATCGGCTACTCCTTTGCCATGTCCACTCTCGAAGTATGACCAGGTTGTAAACTGTAGATGTAATATAGCTCTAAATAAACTCAGTAGATAGAGTTTTTTTTATCTATACTGCGAGGATGGTCCATCCAAATAGAAGTGTAGGGTGTTGATCATATCTGGAGTTTTTTTTTTATCATTTTTATGATAGGTATCAGGTGAGCCCATATAGCTGGAGGATCGTGAGAGTTTTTATCAGAAATGGTAAAAAATGACTGGGATTCTTTGGCCCAGTACACCATCCCACAGTGAAGAGTAATTTGCTCTTTACTAGCACCAAAATGCATGGCCTATATTTCAGAGCTCATTTTACACGAATAATTTTCTGAGAAGTCGCACAATATGAGAACTTCATTCGGTCCCAGATTTTTTATAATTTCTCGATATTTTTGGTGTTGATGAGTTACATTATAGCAATGTTTTTTGTACAAAGCTAAATTGTTCTTAAATTCGGTTTCCAGCTCTTCAATGCTCCCTTCCTTGTTTTGTTTTAGTTTTTTTGTCATAAATGTTTCCAATTGCCCATTCTCATTTTTAATGTATTCATGGTTAACTCATTCCCATTGTTTCCAAGTAATGACATTAGCAGAATCTAAGTTTTCTCTAGTATAATGATATCTGCTGTGTCTTACATATCTCGCACTCTCCATACATGCATTCACGGTTTTTTTGGTCACAAACGAGGCTGCTTATCAGATCAGTTATATTTTGGTGTGATAAACTGCCGGTCTTTTTTAGGGACATGAACATCAGCTCCATATTGCTGTGCTTTACGTACATACATGTATCTCTATTAGCAATACTTGGCGTCAACACAAAGAAAGGTTTATTCTTGTAAAACGTGGAGAAGCTGCAATTCCCACCTTCTTTTTTATATATTTCATATAGATTGTATTTTTGTTTTTTGTGCGTTCGACACTCTTTTTTGCCAGCAGTAGATCGGCTGATATCATCTCTTAGGAAAAAAGAGTGTACTTCTTTCTGTATTTTGCCTGAGATTGGAGCCTTTGAATTATTCTTCCGAATTTTCCCACGTAATCCAAGTACTGATTCTAAAACTTCTTCTCTTACTTTCATTTTCAAAACAGTTATCTCTAATTCTTTAACTTGATTGAGAAGAGTATTTTTTTCTATAGTATTTTTTTCGATTTTTATCTATAATTTTTGTGAAATTCCTTACCTTTTCTACTGCAGCATTATATTTTTTTACTAACATACGGTTGCGATTTCTTAATTTGCTCTTAGTTTTTTGCGTTTCTATTGTATTCGTTTTATTTTTTCAATTTTGCTTTGCTTTTGTTTTTTCTTCTTTTCTCTCCAAATGTTCCTTTGATTTTCTTTTTCTGGTTCGCTCATGTCAGCAATTTTTCTTGTCTTTATATTTTTTTTACTCTCGCCAAGTCTTTTTTTCTTTGGATTTCATATTTAATTGGGTCACTTTTAATCCTTTCCCGATAGGTACCGTTTTTGTTTTTCGGCAGCTGTGAGAGGAGCCATTTGTATGACAAATGTAGGTAGTTTAGTCGTATATATTTTAATGTAGTTTTGAGATATTTACAGTTAATGTTATTGCAACTAGGTAACAGATTAAAAATAACACATTGTATAACAATTTTAAGAATAATTTTGTAAACCGAATAAGATGATTTACTTTTTTAGTACAAATAAATATAGATAAATATGTACTAAAATTTATTCAAATGTGATCTCAGTGTAATCACAACTTTATGTTTCCATTCCGTTACTTTTTAGATTCCCCTTATACATGACTGCCGATATGGCAGCGAAAGGGGAAGTAACGGAAGTAATGCTTTGCACTTTGAAATACAAATTAAATATGCATTCGATCTTGATTCTAAAGATATTTTAATGAAATTGAGTTTGGAGATAAACAATTATTTAGGCAAATGTATCACGACAACACAAAGATAAAGATTTTACCTTCAAATCTTCGTAACGGAGTGGTGGAACCCTTTTTGAACCGCGGAAAGCCCGACATTTCAACACGCGATTTTTTCGTATACTAACCGTTTATTAGACAAATACTGTATTGCTACATGAATACAAATGTTGCTAGATGAAAATAAAGATCTAATTTGGCAATAAAAATGATACCTCAAGCTAATTATACGGTAACGGAAAGGGGGAATTCCCCTTATGTCGAATTTGGTGGACACGATTTATACTAGTTTTTTGTTAAATATTAACTCTAAACGAGAGTAATTAAGGGCGTTCTTAGTAAATTCACATTTTAGACTCCCAAAAACACGTATTGTCATGTACGATAAAAGTCTCCAAACTAGTTTATTTGAAGTTAGCTGACTGTTGAGTTTCTTGCGGCGTTTCTTCTCAGCAGTGGTCTCTTGCGAAGCGCTGGTAGATTTTTGACGTGTAAAAGTGCCCGTGCGGCCTACTTACTGAATAAACATCTTTTATCTTTTTATCTTTTGAAGTTCGAAAATGTAACACCGGGCCTGGACGCGGTAAAAAATGGGGGTCTACGGGAACGAAAATAAACAAAAAAAGGTAAATTAAATGTTATTTAATACTTCTAGTAGCATCATTTTAAACGTAAGAGTATTTTTTATCTGATAATTTAGCTAGAAGTCGAAGTTTTTAACATAATAAAGATTGAATGAAGTTGTCGGAGACGTGAAAAACGCAAGGTACACTAGAGAAAAAAATGCCCACCCTTCAGGAATTTCGTCTACTTCATTTTGACCATGATAAAACATATTATTTCTATGGTCTATATTAGGTATAGTGAAAAGTCGAAAAATATAGTAACCCGCATTCGTATTCACCATTTAATTGAAAAGCTGGTGAATGATTTGTTATCAGAGTAGAAGAGGTTCCAGTTATGGACAAAGTGAAAGACATCGTGTGAATGATATGGTTTTTATTGAACAGAGATATTTAAACGGTTACTCCAAAATTGTTTTAAATATTTCAAACATAAATGTCCGCAATTTACGGTGTTAAACTTTTGGTAAGTGACGTAGTTGTATGAAATAATTTGATTTTTTAAATACTTTATCAATTCTATTGGAGGCTGAAGATCACCGTAACTATCGAAATATTCACAGTAATTATTATCTTTAACAAAGGCTACTCAGAACTATCTAAACTAATAATTGCACACTCTACTCTATTGGAACGCTTTGGCAAATTATGTCTCATATAAAGGCCACGGAAATGAGGAATATCTGTAGAGTGCTTTAAAATATCTATATCAGTGAGAGCACGTCTGGGAAGTTTTTTTTGAGTAATCTAAACACAATCCCTTTCCATTTCTGTACGGTTTAATGTGCAATCCTTTACCTATTGCAATAGATTCCATCATTTTGTTGTGACGTTGTGATTCGGATAAGTTTTTCTTTGCAGCTTTGTAATCACCAACAGCTTTAGCTATCCCGGCAGCTCCTTCAGCCAATGATCCCAACGCCGAAAGTCCCGCAAAAATAGGTATCAGTGGTAATATAATTTACCGCCAGTTTTCGGAATTGGTATTAAACGAGGAATATGAACTTTTCTGTTTCTAGTAAATACTTTCTTTGCGAGCGCAAGAGCTCGGGTGAGTGCAGTGCCTTTATCTTTTGATTTGTTTCTTTTCAATTCCTTCCGTATCTTTGTAACCAAACCTTTAAATGATTTTATGCCTGCACCAGCTTTCATCACTTTGGTAACTAACCATGAAGCAAGTTTTTTCTCCTTTTCCAGCACTTTTCGACTTCAACCTCTGTTTAGCCATTTTATAAAGTTCTAAATCTGCGCGGTGCCGATCTGTTAGGTTAGAATGTTTATCATAAGCTATATCGTGTTTCATGCACGCGTCATCCAATTCATTAACTCCTTTATCACCTCTTAGTAACCGTTTATGCAATTTAGTGCCTAGTCCGCAATAATTGTAGCCAGGTAAGTGTAATTCAAAAGGCAAGGGATTAATTACACTGTTTGAAAGTCCTCTTCCTTTCATATCCTATATGTTAATGTAATTTTTTGCGCGAGTAACTTTATAAATATATTCATACAATGGCACTTCTATAAATTTAGCTGTTCTCACTATCATTAAGTCCTAACCACTTAACGTATAATTTCTTCCCTTTTTTTTTTACCACCTTTTCAATGAGATAAACGTCTGGGTACTTAGTTTTTGAAGTTCTTGTTCGTAAAATGTGCCCAGAATAGTGCTTCCTCGCTGATCTTCTACATATTTATATGATTGTATATATATGATACGTAAAAGGTTGAGTGTTACTGTCTAGTTTAATAGTTAATAGCTCTGTTGACCAATTAGGCGTATAACTTTTATGGAAAGCGCTTTTATACTTGCTTATACGAACACGATCTCCCACATTGAATTTATTTAATTTATGATGCAGAGTTTGGTGACTTTTCTTAATATTGTTCTTTACTTCCGATTCATTTTCAAAATTAACATCATTCGGTCTAAATTTTGTTGTACTATGAATAGTTTCATTACAAGATTTGACTATATCATCTAAAGGTTTTCCAACCCATTTATAATTTCCAATTAAACTAAAATATTTGTACAGTTTGTTTTTAAGCGTCTTTATTAATCTTTCAACAATTGATGCCTTTTTAATTGAATAAGTTGAATAATGTTTTATTCCTAAAGATTTTATATAACTATCAAATTCACTATTGTAAAACTCTTTTCCAAAGTCTGTTTGCACGTTTTTAGGAATTTTGATTGCTGACTTTATAATTTGTTGAAATGCATTTTTAACTTCTTGTTTAGTTTTCGATTTTGTTGGAATACACCACGCGTACTTTGAAAATGCATAAATTACAACTTAAATGTATTTATTTCTTTTATTTACTTTATGGATTTTTTTGCAAGTCAATCAAATCTGGTTGCCACAAATCGTGAATGCCTTTTAAAACAACTACTCGTCGCTTAAAGTTTTTACGAGCTGATCTGTTGATCACGTTCACTAATTGTTCTTTTGCCATTGCTTAATCGTTTTACAATGTTATCTACCTCCTTTTTTGTATAAAAATTCAATTTCAACTGAGTTGCAAGCTGATGAATTTGTGAATTTATAACTTCGAGTAAAGAATCGAGATACTTCTTGTTATAAATGTTCTGAACACGCTGATCGACGTACTCCTTATTTACTGCTTCATCAGCCGACAAAGGACGAGCAACACTTTTTAATCTCAGTGATTGTAAATCAAAATCTCCGTCTTCTGAACGAAGCAAAGCCTGACTTTTAAGTTCGTTGATTTCAAATACACCTGCTACACATAAACGTTTATAAACATGGTGGCTAAATTTATCTATGTTCATTTTGTGATATATTTTTACGGCAAAAGTTCTGCTTCGACTAAAGATAATAGTAAAGTAACTGCTTTATATTGGGTCCTTACCTATGAAATTGGCGTTATTTTTACGTGTTTTATTTCGTACGGAATTTATTCATTTCAATTTTAACTTCCGAATTATTTTTAAATTTCATTAATACACTATGTTACAAAGGTTTTAGATACAAATAATATGGTTCAATTTCTTACTTAGTGTTTAAAATTAAAGTGTGAACTCAACTGTTTTCATGTGCTGTGCGTTCAAGTGTTTTAATTACGCAGAGTTTTATGAAGCTAACTATTTTTAAGTAATTAAGATATGTATCAAATCTACCGACAAATCTAATTAATAATTAAAATTTAAACACTTCTTTACAATATTATTGATTATTAATGTACATTTCTATTTAAGTTTCATTGGCATTCTTTCTTATATTGATCGTATTTACTGTGTAATGTTTAAATTTGAATTTAAAATTAGTTGCTCGGACCTGTTATTAGTACTACTCGCCTATCTTTAATTTTTAGATTTAAGTTACCGTCAACCGGGGTTATTAGGGATGGCGAGGTGAATTGGGACAAAAACCGGGGATGACATTTACCTGATAAACTCTCAAAAACTACCAATTACGAATGTTATTATGAGGTTGAAATTGATGGTAAAATAGGTGCTTTTGGTAATGGCAACACTGGAACGACATGAAACTAACGCTAAATTGACAAACATTTAGTCTGAAGTTGGGCTTTCTGGTGGCAGTTTGAAATGGTCTCCAAAACTTTGTCGCAAAATTTGGTTTTAAAGCAAGTTTAGTACTTTTTTTTTTTGGTTATCGCCTGAAGGGCCAAAGACAAAAGTCCTTGCTTTTGTTTACTGTTTTTTAAAACAATACTTTTGAGAAAAAGAAAAAGGGCAGAGGTGAAAATCCCTTCCGGAGACCTGGGAATGGAGGGCCCAGGTACTGCCGGGCTCGCACCGGCTAAAAACACCAATGCCCCTATTACCAACTAGAATTTAGACTCCCGCGGATACTACCTCAGCCAGTGCTGAAAGGCCGGAGGAGAGTCCTTCCTCCGTTTACTTATCCGCGAGGTTTTTCCGAAAAGGGGGATAGGAGTGGGGGTTGGGATGGGGGGGAGACTTATATCTATGTGAGTCGCGGAGTGGGAAACCTGACGCATGCATGCTTACGGACTACGGGCTTCCTTTCTTTTGCCCGACAATGGAAGGGTTGGGTCAGAGATCTTTTCTGGACCGCTTGTGTGGCTGTGGACACCATCTTTATGGGTGGGGCTACCCTTTTTTGAGGCTTGGTCTTTTGCCTGGAGATACTATTTTTGCGCGTGTCTCCTTGCGCTGCCCTCTTTTGTGACCTCTTCCATTGCAATGTAGCCTAAACATCTGCTATAATTAAGGGGGGAGGGGCAGGTGTCAGTTTGACGGGGGAACGGAAGGTCCACTTCAGATGCTGATTAGAGAATGGTGCACTCAGGATCGCACCCGGCCTGTGGGCCTGGGCTCGAGACCGACCGCCTCAGACCGTGGAACTCGTCAAATTTCCTCCTGGTTGCGTTTTTCTGTATTTGCCACCTCGAGCTCAACTCTGAGCGGGCGTTCACCAGGTCTTGCTCAACCAGTTCCCGGTACAGTCCCTTCTCCACGCAGAATCTGAAGTAGACCCTCTTCAGATCCTGGTCGTCGCCCGGCAGTCCCCCGGTTGACAGCACTGTCCTGTTAGCCACGTATGAATTGGAGTCTATGGCAGCGTCCCTGTGGTGTCTAAAGAAAGCGAGCTGAAGTCTTGCTCTCTGGTAGACGCCACTGCTCGACAGGAGGTTGGTTGCTATCCTATCGGCGAAGTCGCTGCCATAGTCCAAACCAATTTCGTTCCCTTTGCTTACAGGGGGGGTTTCGGCTTCGGTTTCCTTTTCCTGGTCCTGGGTGCTGGTTCCTGTCGATCTCATCGTTATTGACTCCAGGACCAACTGTCCGTTGAAGGAAACCTCCCTGGAGGCAACCAGGGAGGTTTCCTTCAACGGACAGTTGGTCCTGGAGTCAATAACCTCTGGTTTTCCTGCAACCACCACTACAGACACAATCGAACCGATCCAAACCAATTCTCACCCTGTTAATACGCCCAAACTTTCGGAAAGTAAATTAAAAATAAATATCTGTAAAAATCATATTAAAGTCACAGAACGAAAAACTAAAGGCCGTGATAGTGCTTATTTTACTCCAAGCGTTGAAGGGCCGCCCAGGTTGTCGACCGAAAATGTTTTATTTCGTACAAAAACAGCTAAGGTTAAATTAAATAGTCTGATTAATGGGCAAGACCTACGTCCGATTCTTACCGGAAAAAATTACGGATTGGATTTTACCGGCCTCCTGGACTCGGGATTGGAAATTTCAATTATTGGTGGCGAAGCGGGGAGCTATTTTGAAAATTTGGTAATCATTCATAAACCCCGTGATTTGGACCATATTGTTACGGCTAATGGGGCCACTTCTCCTGTTTCAGGTTTTGTTTTCCTTCCAGTTACTATAGGTGACAACACTACAGTCGTAAAATTCTATATTATACCGGGTGTATCTACCAAGCTTTTGTTTGGCATTAATTTCTGGCAGGCATTTGACATTGCCCGAGATGTGTTGTCGTTACTTACTAACGTTCAGTCTTTATCTGACGAAGACTACAAAAATACTTTTACTTCTGAGATTCGGTTCCTCCACGGGTTGGACACGCTTTCCACAGATGAACAGCTCCAAGCGGAAGAGTTTTCGAAGGAGTTCGAATCAATTTCATCGCAGAAAAAGGGCCTAGGTCGAACTCAGCTTCTGTCACATAGTTTAATGCTAAACCTCTTAAGCAGCGCTACTACATGCTGTCTCCAGGTAAGTTGGCGGAGCTCAATCGGCAACTCGACGAGATGCTGGAAATGGATGTGGTTGAGCCTAGCAAAAGCCCATGGAATAACCCTGTAACCATGGCCCCTTAAGCCGACGGTACCCTTCGATTTTGCTTGGACAGCAGGAAGCTTAATGAGATCTCCAAACATGACGCCTACCCACTTCCCTATTTAAATCAGATCCTTGACCAGTTGGGGAATGCCAAGTACCTATCCTCCCTCGATCTTAAATCCGCGTTCTGGCAGATTCCTCTAGATTCGCAGGAATCGAAGGAGAAAACCGCTTTCACCGTTCCTTCACGCGGTCTATTCCACTTCAAGGTCATGTGCTTCGGCCTGACATCTGCGCCGGTAACCTAATAAATGACTGTTCTGTTTGTTCGGCATACAAGCATAGCCAGAAAGCTACTCCCAGATTTATGGGAAGCGCGAAAGAGTGTTCTCGACCTTTCCAATGCTTGAGTATAGATCTCGTTGGACCTCTTCCACCCTCACGACAACTGAACACCTACCTGCTTGTTGTTGTATGTTGCTTCACTAAGTATTCTATGCTGTTCCCCACGCGTCGAGCGACCGGGAAAGTTATCGCACAACGTCTGGAGAATCAAGATTTTATGCTCCACGGTATTCCACAGACCATTATAGCGGACAACGCCTCATACTTTACAGGGGAAGATGTCCAGAAGTTATTCTCGAAATACAACATACCCCAATTACATTACACTCCCGTGTATACCCCACAAATAAATACTGTTGAAAGATACAACAAAACGATTAATACCGCGATTTCCAGCTTCGTCGAGGCTGACCATCGAACCTGGGATTTGAATATTCTAAAATTTAATTTGCTTTAAACACTTCCGTTAATGAATCCACCTCATTCACTCCTTTCATGTTGGTGCACGGCCGTGAAGCAGTACCCGATGGAACGATTTACGATGACGGCGGTACGGTAGATGAGATCATTTTCTCTTCCAGACGGGATTACTTTGACAAGATCGTGGCACTAAAAGACATCTATCCTACCGTAAAAGCGTTGTTACAGAAAGCTCATGACAAGAAAATTTAACCCTACTACGATAAGCGTCGCGACATCGAGTTTAATGTTGGCGAAGAGGTATGGAAACGCACTTATAAACAAAGCAATGCCGGCAAATATTTTGCAGCCAAGTTAGCCCCGAAGTACGAACCGTGTCGCGTTGTACGCAAGCTTTCTCGCCCCGGTTATGAATTAGAGGACCAAAACGGGAAACTCCTAGGCAAATGGCACATTAAGGATTTCAAACCAACTTCTTGAGTCACTCGGTTTTTTTGTCAATTAAGTTCATTTTTTTACTGTGTAATCTCCCATACTACTACTATTCACGTTACGTTTTGTGTATAATTTATTTACGATCTAGTCGTTTAAAACGGTTAAAACGGGTCGGGAGTCTGTACCTTTAGTTGTGATCGTCGGACGCATGGCCCGTGGCTTGCGAAGCTCGCCATGCCGCCGGCGGCGTTGACTACGTACTACTCTAGTCTTTATTTTACCTTTGTCTAAGACCAGGTCCAGACGGAGCGTTTTGCGCGCGTGAGCACTCGCGCGTAGTCACTCGCGCGTTCCCGAGGTACTAGAGCTACATACATCGCGTCCAGATGCTGGTCTTTGTTTGGAAACGCGCGAGTGACTACGCGCGAGTGCTCACGCGCGCAAAACGCTCCGTCTGGACCTGGTCTTAAGGTAACCAAGTTGAGAGTTCCTTTTGCTTATCTCGTTTACCTACGATTCCTATTGTGGCTAACCTTCTACTTAGACGGTTATACCTTGAGTTTTGCTTGTTGTCCTTGACAATTCTACCGGCTTACTATTTCATTAAACAACTTAACTTACTTTAACCATTCGTTGTCACTAAACAACCTTTTAAGTTTTAAGCCGTTAATGCTATCTGCATGAGTATGCATTCTTTCAAACATTATACTGCAGCACCGTAGGCCGCGACGCATTTGTTTCCAGCGACGGTCCCGCGGACTCAAATGATGCCGAGGTGCTGCAGTGTCCTGTGTTTCCTGGGCCGGGATTCCAGGTCACTTCGTCGTCTTCTGCGGCGTCGACAGGACTAAGCTCGATGGGCATAACCCGTGTGGTGTCCGGGTCCGAATATAGTGCCACTCCATGTCTTCCTGGGATGTCGTAAGAGCCGACTAAAGGAATAAAGGCTTGTAGTATTGTTGGGCGATGGGCTTGCAACCATCGCCTATACACTGTTAAACATCTTAGCCTAATTCGGTAACTCTGCCTACCCTACTCTGGGAATGAAGGTAGGAGTTCCGTTGTAGTTTTTAATTGCCCTCTAGTTTTAGTGTTTCTACTGTAGTAGCTTGGGATCAACTAGCCACGTTCTACGCTAGTGGCCCGGTCTCAATCTATGATTTCATTGGCTTCCCCGAAATGGCGGAGTCAGATTTTTTGTGTTGATGCGTAGTAGGTTCGACTCTGGGTAACCATGTTTTAAGCTAGTGGCCCAGAACCGGGCCTATGATTTATATGGCAGAGGCGATATTAGTTTTAAGATGTAGTAGGTTAGGAGTCGATCAGTCATGCTTCACGTTAGTGACCCGATTCCTGCCTATGATTTAAGCGTCTCCCTCTTGTATGGCAGAGGCGATATTAGTTTTAAGCTGTAGTAGGTTAGGAGTTGATCAGTCTTGCTTCACGTTAGTAAACCGATTCCTGCCTATGATTTAAGGTCTTTCCCTCTTATGGCTGAGACGATTAAGCTTAATTTGATAGCGTACGGTCTCTCGTCACTTTTTACGACTGACTGGTAAATCGTGTGGGTTCGGTTTGGTGTTGCATAACTGAACTTTATCTTTCTTAAAGGGAAGGATCCCTGGGTTCATTCATATGTGGACTCTATGGATGGCGTGAAATGGGTCTATTTCAGGAGCTTGCGATCCTGAAATAGAATTGTTTTCCCTTTCTTACAGGGTTATCTTTTTGTGGTTGTAACCGGTTGAGAGCGTGGACAGGTTTTATTTCAGAAGCTTGCGATTCTGAAATAAAATTGTTTTCCCCAAAACCAATAATGGAAGATTTGTTTTGCATCGTCAATAAAGGCGAGAGAAAGCCGTCTATACCTTTCTCGTAGTTCCCTTTTCAGGGTTTATTACTTCATGTTTTGTTAGTTTTAGTGTAAAGAAGGAAAGGAGTCAACCTTCTATCAGTAGCATTTAAGTTTTCCAGATCGGTTAGTGACCCCTTTCAGCAGAGAAATAAGCCAACACGTAGAGAGCGGTTAGTGACTCTGAAAATGATGTGAACCGGTGATCTTCCATCTATTACTTCTCTTCTAGGTTCTATGGATCGCGTCGTTTTGATATAATTTACATCTGCGCCACTATAACCTAAACCTACCCTTTTTGCAGGCGTCTGTCCATAGATTAAGTTGGGTTGCCTTCCGTTATAGATTTAATTACTCTTTAGTTGTAGTGTTTCAGCTGTTGGTCTTGTAACGCGTGTATATTACCGGCTATACATTAATATATAAATATAATAAACATTTCATATAATGTAAGATATTATTTAAAACTTAATTTGTTGTATTCTTCGAAATCTTAGAATTACAGTAACAATAGAAAGTTACAAACAAAGAAGCCACTTTTAGGATTTTTAACTCCGTCAGCTGCTGCAGGTCATTTAGACCAATTTCTTTTGTCTATATTTCTTTTTCTAGATTGTTAAAAAACACACAGTGTTAAATATCACTTTATGGCGGTGTTTTCACAGTTCTTCGAAAGGATCTACTTGCACGCAACATGTGCAGAAGCCTTTGTCAGAGGGATGATACCGAGACTTAAACAATAGTTATTGCTTTCTCGGCATTAGCAAAGAGCATCATATCTTCTAAAATAACACGCTGCGCAAATGTATTTCGGACCCTTAGTTTTACTAGGAATAGGAAAGTTGGAACGCATATTTATTACTTCCTTGGGGTAAACCATTTTTTAATAATTTTAACAAAGAAAATATCGTGAGAGAATAATTTAGGCACAGATGTTGATAACTTTGACGAAGACAATAGGGCCTGGGCGTTGACGTTAAAGAAGAGTATCGGTCACCGATTGGTCAAGTGTGGTATTAGCCAAGCCTACTTTTAGGGTAGGATAGGAAATTCGGACGCGGAGAGGGAGTCTAGAAAGTAACAACGGGATGGTTGGTAACGAACCTAAGGACAGTCAACCAGGCGGCGCGAGTAAAGTCGGATCTACTATGTCCATCTAAATTTCCGAGTTACGGTATTTCAGTAATTCAAAAGAGTGTTGATTATGGACTGTTAGTTTAAAGGACTGTAACTGTGTGTGAATTGTGGTTGCTAACTACTAGATAGTTATTTAGAGACAGTGTTTATACACGGTTGTATCTATTCTATATATTTGATTTGATTTTATGTATTAGATAATTTATGTCTTTTCAGTGCTAGGGGCGGAGGGTTCTTATATTCTGTGTCTTTGATATTACTTGTAGGGTTCGTAGTTTTTCTTTAAATCGACTAGACAACTAGGGTTTGAGGAAAGGTTCGTTAGGTATCATTTAATCTCAGCTAATTCGACAATTAGATTGTGAGAGAGAATAGTATGTGTGCAAGAATAATGTGTAGCGATTAAACTAGATTAGGTAAATATACTAATCTTATGCTTGCTTAATTGATTAATACGCTTTGGTTACCACAAGCTTTGTAAAATAGAGGGAGGAGCAGTTCTATCTTACTCACTATCCTTAATCTGCTCTACCTTTGTTTTATTTAGTGTGTTATAACGCTTCATTCTAAGTAAGTTTTGTATCATGTTTGTGACAAGCTAAGGTTTATAACAAAAAACTATTTTGTGGTTCACTGCACATACATTTAATCTGAACACTCACAAACAGCACACGTGGGGTCAGCCCAGATAGCGGCTTGAAAGCCTTGCGATTCTGGTTGTCTAATTTCACTGCAAGCAATAGAAACACATCTCTTGCTATCCCACTTTCTTACCACTATTTAGATTCAACAATTTACATTAGCTAACGCACCGTTTTCATCACACCTGTCGCGGCCTCCTACTTTATATAAATATATCATTGATTATTATGATTAAATTATGTTCTATAGATCTTTAATGGTTTGACTCAATATAATAAGTTAGAGGCCACGAAGGTAAAATGTATTGAGTCTAGAGTCCTACCTTTATTCCAGCCATACTGATGCTGTAGAGTTGAGTGTTCTTATTCGCATATTATACCGTCAGACCTGCGTCCGCCTCCTGTTGGTTTAAAGTACTTATGACACCGACTGTCATCGGAGCCACTATCCAAGTAGCCATACTATCATTACAGTAATGTCCACTTGATAGCATTTCTCTGTTAGTTCTAGGTTACACACATTCACTAAGTATGTCAAGTCATATCCTTATTACAATCAGTAAGTGAGGGATGATGTTATGTCAATATCATGTATGTGGTCGATAGTAGTAGATCAAATTAGTTACTCATATACATTAGGTCAGTCGGTGTGGTGATGGCCATGGATATGTCACATCCCTTACAGCACCACCACCACGGTCACCCCCATGGAGGGATCGGGCCGGAGGCGTAGCCCTATACGGCCCTATCCGACGCCCCATGGGCTTACAATGGTCCGGAGGCAGCTCGCAACTGCCCTGTACGGCACCACGTTAAGGTCCGGAGGCAGAGCGCCATTGCCCTGTACGGCACCATCCTACATTAGATCCGCTGGCCAGCCTAGGATACTCATGACTCCGCACACAGTGCCAATAACATAGTGGGTCAAACACCCCAATTCACATATGTGTTATATCTTAGTCACACTCTCGAGTCATAAGTATCAACGTCAGGGTTTAGTCAATATGATAACGCTTCACAATTAATGAATCAGAATATATGAACGATCATTAAATACTTGCAATATGGTTGGGACCATTGATAGTTAGATAAATATGTGGAAAACTGTATCGATAGTGAAATCACTCGTTTGTCTACTTAGATATCCACTTAGTTTTATATCCAGAAGCTCCAAATCGGGAACCTGGCACTTAGTAACATTTAACACCGTTTTATATCGCTTCCCGCCATTACGGAGCGAAACTTAAGAGAGTCGTGACAGATACAAATCTACTTACCATAGATGAAATGTCCAGTATCAATGTAGCCAGTATATTCTATATACATAAAGGTATCGCGACACGATTCATCGCGACAACACCTCTGCACAGGCATTAGGTACTCACTTAAGACCTGGGTCATTTAGGTGTCTGTAACTTTATACTAGTGGCCCTGAGGTGTAGACCCTCCGACCCGGCCGCCCGCGCTAGTGTGAATTTTGGTTAGTACGCACTTTTGTTATGGGGTCACCGAGGAATTGTTATACTCATCTAAATGATATTCAGACTATCTTGACCACCTTCGACAACATTCCTCAGTCGTTGTCACAAACCGCGTTTGCGTAATTCGGATTAGGGACGCGTAGAGTCATAGTTTAAGGGCATAGTATAAGCAAGTAGCGTAGCTGCATGAGCGTGCTTAAATATAATTACATTTACTTTAGTTTAGGGTAGATAGCGAGGCAGATAGGGTTAGTGAGGTCAGACCCCATCCAAAGCAAGGACTAATTTGATTTTAACTTCCTTTTCGATTAATCATTACAAGTACTCAAAGAATTTAATTTTAAGGTCAAATAGGTTCTCGCTGTAACCGACCTCGTAATAAGGTAGGGGTTTAGGTAGGGAATATTATATATTGCCATTTCGAATTATCATTTCATAATTATTTATATATCTGAACTACACGCACTCCGATACACGGAGGCCCCACGAGCCGTGAGTAGAGGGTTATTCGATACTTCAATTCCTGAGTATGCAGGTATTCTTAGAAGATTCTCGCTGAGTCAAACCTTTATTTCAACTGTGTGTTGTTTTGTGTTCATTTCGTGATTAGCTTGTTTATTGATGGATTATGATTTTGATTACGTTAGATAACCTTTTCTTTTACACAACGTAGAGGGTCCTAATTTAGAGATATTTAAAACTAGACGATCACACATTTTAATTTTATGGCCAAATTAATTTAATTACACAACGTAGGATATTTTTATCAGTTTCTATAGAGACCGGGGGTAGGAGTGTTACAGTCCGCTGGTCCCGCCGTTCATACAAATAGTTTTAGTAGATTTCGTGGTTTATCCCGACTCAGACAGGTCGTTAACTTGTGACTCCTTGACCTCGACCGTCGTAAAATGGTTTCGATTGTACCTGGTCATGTCGGTAAACTGTATCCAAGTCTTTGAGTAGATTTTTTTTTCCTTCTGCTTGATGTGATTATCTTACTAATAATTCTCTTCCTCTATCACCAATATTTAGCCTATTGGCTAACTTACCCAAACAGTTGTAGCTCTACCAGCCCAACGTTTATCATTACTACATATCACTACCAGTATAGTTATTATTCTTTTCTTTCTCTGTTATTCCTTACATTCTGACTTCACTAATAATTTTTCTTAATAATTTCTCAGCTCGAGGGCGAGCTGGAATTTTACTCATACCTCGTAAAATTCTCTCTGGTTACGGGGGTGTGTAATATATAAATTTCTACATCCAGAAATTTGCTGGATTACGTGTAAACGCGACTTAAATAAAGCCACACGACACTTGCCAACTTGAAGAATTACAGTGTTGCAAGTGGAATTTTGTTAATACCTGACTATTGGGGTAAATTTAGGTAGTTATCCTCTATTCTGTCGTAGTACGAGCTTTTAAAATTGAATTAAAATGATTGGTAATTAACCTTGAAGTGTTCAACTGACAGTTTGTGTAAATTTCTTGTCTATCATGTTTTATTTCAGGTTTTTACCACTGAAACTTGTCATGAGTTATGACCCAAGATTTACTGCGTTTCTAGCTTCTTCAATACTAATATTACACAGGATTTCTAGTACTTTGTTTTAATATTTTACCAAATTGGAAACCGTCAGAATGTCCACATTTTACCATATTGGTAGCTTTGGAATGACAATGGAAAAATGGAATACTTTCTACTCTCTTTTGCGGTCGCGCTCATATGAAATTTAATATTTTTTATACTACCAGTTTTCCTCTCAGCCAGTCTACGATTTTAATATTTATAAACCTTGAACCAAGGCGTGATTTATTTCCTTGTGACACGGGGGCAAGGACATTTCCTAAAAAACACCTGTCATTACTTTCTGTGGGCCAAGGGCCAACTTGCATGGTTCCGGAGTTGACATTAGCCACCAGGCGCCTTTAAGCAAGGTTATTTTCCTCCAAAAGGAGAAACTTACTACGGGCACAGAGCACGGGCTTCTTGAACGGGCTAGCTAATAACCTGCCGCTTTTCTACACCGACGAAGCTTGGAATACGGCTTGGCCTGCAAAGGCGAACCCGCACGGCTTGTCCCAGCTGAGTCCACTCCAATTCATACTTCTCTGACTTTCTTTATTTAACTGTGCTTATTTAATCGGGATTGTTTAATCGATCAACCTGAGCAGAATCACCAAATAGCGACCAACTTTTACCTTATACCTACTAGGGTGGGTCATTTTTTATTTTTTTACATTTCTAAACAGGCACAGCTTTAAAAAGGTGCCATTTAGTGTAATTATACCATAGACAAAAAATGGTTATACTTGAACGCACCTTTTTGCCTCCGGATTGTCATTGAATTTAAAAAAAAAAAGAAATTTCGCGGGGTTTATCTGTCAAAAACTAATATTTTCAATAATGATATTTGCATTTGTTTTTATCGAATATAATTAAAAATATATTAAAATACTAATTAAAATTATAATTGTAGATGTTTGGACTATTAATAAGTGTACGTTAAACGAGATAAGTGACACGAAAATCATAACAATCACCAACATAATTATCGCGTGCTAAATAAACTATTTAGAAGTTATTGTTGTGTTTTCTAGTGGTGTTTAAGAATGGAACGTACTCGTTATAATTGGAAATGTCCTTTATTTGGTGTAACGTGTGATTTAAAAGATAACGTGTTGCCAACATATGAAGATGTTATGAAGTTTTATGACTGGACGCGGCACAATTTGAAGTATGAAAACGGTACTAAAAAAGAACCAACTTACAAAGAATTGGAGATCATTGTTATTAATAAACTTCGTGAAATTTGGAATAAAGCTTCTATTCCTACCGTGGAACCGAAACGGATGAAAGTTATGTTGCATAGTTATTATTTAAAATGCAAAAACATCCTGAAATCTCATCCAAATATACCAAAAATTAGGTTGGAGGAATTTCGTTGCGGAGGTAAACAATTATTTGATATTGCGACTTGCAAATGTCTAGATATTTTAAACTGTACCTGTTCTAAACATAAAAAAATACCAGTTCGGGAGCAATGCTTCTTAGTAGACCAACGAACTGTTCGAAAAATGGTAATAGGGGGCTTAGACGTCGAAACCACATAACAAATGTCAAAGGCACTGAAAAGAAAGCTACTGCGTCAAGAATCTCAGAGTAAGCGTCAAAAAATATCCCCAGTTTGTACAGAAGAGCCTGACAACTTCTCTGTATCTAGTGTATCTGACTTGGAAGACGTAGATTTTATTGAATTAGAGTCCCAAAGTACAAACATCGAATCACAGAGTAATTCCATCACTGAAGTTAATTATGCGTTACTGTCTCAAACGTGCGATCGTTTTAGAGTGTCAAACAGGGCAGGTGCTGCAATTGCTTCAGCAGTTCTTCAAGCTTCCACTTCCCAAGTTATAGACAAATGTAAGCTGTAAAGAGAACGTACAAAGACTAGAGAACAGATTGTCGCAGATCAAGTTATTTCAAATATACCCGCGTTGTACTTTGACGGACGTAAAGACAGAACTTTAATTATATCTGACGTAGACGGAATCTACAGAAAACAAGTGCAATCATGTAAAACACTTCCGGGAGCAGACCTTAACACAGACCATAACCTATTGCTAAGCAAACATAATTTTGGTGTCACAAAGCAAGGCAAGAAACGTAAGCCAAAGAAACTTGATCTCAAAAAACTTAGTGATAAGGATAGCAATACTTCCAAAGTGCAATTTAGTAATAAAGTTGGTCTTAAAATAGAAGATTATATAAGTAGTATAGAAAATAATATAGATAGTAATCTAAGTATAAATAATCAGTGGGAAAATATCAGAGATATCTTAAGGTCTTCAGCTGAAGAATGTTTAGATAGAGAGAAAATAACCCCAAGGAAAAACTGGCTAACTAAAGAAATTATTGATTTAATGATAGAGAGAAGACAATTTAGAAACAAAAGTGATGAACAACGTATACAAATATATAAAAATCTAACGAATAAAATAACAACAAAGTGCAGAGAGTGTAAAGAGAAGGATACATTACAAATTTGTGAAGAAATAGATAAATGTATTCAGAGGGGACACATGAATAAAGCATATAATATAATAAGAAATTTAGAGACACAATGCAAAAAGTACAACCATTCTTGATGAACAGGGTAATATACTTATAAATAATAGGGATATATTGGAAAGATGGAAGAGATACATAGAAGAACTCTACAAAGGACAAGGATTGGATGATGATGATATAGATAAAAAGATAAGATAAAAGATAAAAGACATTTATTTAGTAAGTAGGCCGCACGGGCACTTTTACACGTCAGGAGTCTACCAGCGCTTCCCAAGAGGAGACCACTGCCGAGAAGAAACGCCGCAAAAAACTCAGCAGTCAGTCATTTTTTTAACCATATTTCTTATTACAATGATACAACTTAGTCTAGTATTATATAAAGCTATCGATATTAATTTAAATATAATATCAAATATCATGCGTAGTTCAGCAGGAAAACATGGTAAAAATATTAGGAGAGATATAGACGGAGAAAAAGGCAAAAAACAAAAAAATAACAAGACGACGACATAAAAGTTTCGACATGTTTTCCTACATCAACAGTGTCCCCTAGACAAGATAAAGGTTTTACATTTGAACAAATTATTATTGACTAAGTTTCGAGTTTAGGCCATGCATTTTTGTCTGCTAGATAATCCTCGACCCTATACGCTTTAGAAATTAACGACTTTTTCAAGTAATTTTTAAGTGCTGAAAAGGGTAACTTTAAAACTACGTCAGGTAATAATTATTTATTTATTATAGAAATGAATGCATTGACCAACAAATGATTTATGTACTTTACGGACACGGAATTTTTGAATAGCGATTTTATTTTTATTTCTAGTATTTAAATTATGTATATCAGAATTTTTGGTGAACAAATCTAAATTCTTAATAACATAAATAATATTCTCATAAATAAATTGAGACGCTACAGTTAAGATATTAATTTCTTTAAAAAGTTCTCTTAAGGAGTCACGTGAATTTAAGTTGTAAATAGAACGAATGGCCCTTTTTTGTATCACAAATATAGTTTATATGTCAGCTGCCTTACCCCAAACCAGAATACCGTACGACATAACACTATGGAAATAAGTATAATAAACTAAGCGAGCTGTCTCAACATTAGTTAGTTGTCTAATTTTCCTAACGGCGTAAGCAGCCGAACTTAGTTTACCTGCCAGTACAGCTATATGGGGACTCCATTGCAAATTTTTATCTATTGTTATGCCTAGGAAAACTGCCTTATCTACCATTTGCAGACACTCGTCATTTAGAAAAATACTTGAATCTACCGATTTAACATTAGGCAAAGCGAACCTAACACATTTAGTTTTCTTAGCATTTAGTAGCAAATTGTTGCTAGTAAACCAATTAAGTACTTTATCTAGTGTGGCGTTTATCCTACTGTAGTCTACGGATTTTCTATCTACCTACCTACCTAGAGGAAGAACAACTAGTAGATGAGGATGAGAAAGGGCCAGATATCTTAAAAGAAGAGTTCGTCAAAGCCTTGATGAGTATCCACAATAACAAAGCAGCAGGGTGTGACCAAATATTTATTGAAATGATTAAATATGCAGTTTGTGAACCTATGGTACAAGAAGTTTTTGAGCTGATCAAAGATATATACACAACAGGACAAATACCGGTAGATTTTCAAAAAAGCAGAACAGTTGCGTTGCCGAAAAAACTTAATACTTTAAAATGTGAAGAACACCGTACCTTAAGCCTTATTTCACAAGCATCTAAAATTTTATTAAAAATAATTCAAAACAGATTGAGACCAATTGCTGAAAACCATCTAAGTCCCGATCAATATGGTTTTCGACAGAATAAAGGGACTAGAGAAGCTATCTTAGCTCTTAGATTTATATTTGACAGTTGGTTAGATTTAAACATGGATACACACATAGCATTTATTGACCTGGAGAAGGCTCTTGATAAAGTGGACTGGAAGAAAATGATGAATAGCCTGCGTGGTGTTGGTGTTTGCTACAGAGACCGAAAGATTATTTGCGAGCTTTATAAGAACCAAGAGACCATCATAGAAGTCGGAGAGGAAAAAGGAAAAGCAAAGATAAGGCAAGGGGTCAGACAGGGGTGTCCACTCTCACCGCTCATATTTAACATTTTTATAGAAGATGCCATAAGAAAGATAATAGATTCAGATTTAGGGGGAATTAAATTTAATGGGCAAAAAATTCATTTTATCAGGTTTGCAGATGATATTGCAGCATTTTCTGAAACCAGCAGTCAACTACAAGACCTACTTGTAAAAATAGAGGAAATATTCAACCAGTTCGGACTTAAAATTAATAGCAGTAAAACTAAAACACTTGTAATATCCAAACATACAATAGAACATAACCCAATAATTCTTAACAATAGTGCAATAGAACAAGTACACAAATTTAAATATTTAGGAAACCTAATTACCAATGACTCTAGATGCACCGCAGACACCATTCAGAGGATAGCCATGGCTAAAAAAGCCTTCAATAACAAGAAGAACCTGTTAAGAGCTAAAATATCAAAGAAGGCTAAAAAAAGATTAATTAAAACCTACATTTGGAGCATCGCGTTGTACGGTAGCGAGACTTGGACACTGACACAGAGAGATAGAGAAAGGTTGGAAGCGTTTGAGATGTGGTGTTGGCGAAGGATGGAAAGAATTAGCTGGACGGAAAAGAAAACCAACGAAGAGGTTTTGAAGATGGTGAACGAAGAAAGACATATTTTAAAAACTATAGAATGTAGAAGAGGAAAGATGATAGGACACTTGATACGGCATGATAGTTTCTTTTTGAACATTTTAGAGGGTAAAGTCGAAGGAAAAAGAGGAAGAGGAAGACCTAGGCTTACTTACTTCAACCAAATAAGACAGAAGGCCAATGTCGTGTCGTATCAGGAGGTGAAAAAGCTAGCACAGAGTAGAGAAAAGTGGCAATTACTTCACCGACAAGAGCCTAGCTCTTAAATTTAATGATGATGATGAGACGGAAAAAAATATAGGCAAAATATACTTGAAGAGCATATTTCCTTAATAAAAAAACCCGAATCAAGCTTCTTAGGTTATATTTCACCTGCATCAGGAACTGCAAAATGCGTAGAAAAAGCTTCAGCTGACTTTTTTCTAAACGGAAATATACCGATGGATTCATTGATTGCGATTGGTTGTGATGGAACAAATGTAAATGTAGGCAAATATGGCGGCGTTATACGATTGCTCGAGAAGAGATTAAATAAGCCATTACAGTGGAATATTTGCTTATTGCACATGAATGAACTGCCATTTAGACATCTGTTTCAACACATTGATGGCCGCACATCGGGACCACAGACATTTGTAGGAGTTATTGGTAAACAGCTGGAGAATTGCGAAACAAAACCAGTTGTCCTGTTCCAACCTATTCCTGTAGATATACCAGAGCTCTCAGCTACAGATATAAGCACAGATCAAAAATATTTGTACAGAATAGTGGAAGCTATTTCAACGGGCGTGTTTCCTATTGATTTAGGTAACAAATCACCAGGTAAAATGTCTCATGCCCGATGGCTCACGCGTGCCAATAGAATTCTTCGGTTGTATGTTTCAGTAGCTGCTCCATCCGCAAACCTTATTACTCTCGCAACGTACATCGTTAAAGTTTACGCTCCGGTTTGGTTTTCCATAAAAACTCATTCTACGTGTAAAGATGGAGCACGGCACTTGTTCAAACTCATCCATCTAAGTAGATATCTACCAACAAATTTGAAAGCAATTGTCGATCCAGTAATTCAAAGAAACGGTTATTACGCACACCCGGAAAATGTATTGCTTGCAATGTTGACCGACCCCCAGCCGCATATTCGTGAATTAGCAGCCCGTAGAATCTTGAAAGCTAGAAGTACTACATCAGACAAATTGCGACTGTTTCAGCCACCAAAATTAAACTTAAATGCTACAACTTATTACGATATTTTAGATTGGCAAGAAAGCATCACTGAACCACCAGTATTAAAATCACTTACCGAAGAAAACCTCAAACTGTTCATTAAACAAAAAGGAGAAGGAGAGATTCCTTTATTACGTCTACCATGCCATACCCAAGCTGTTGAAAGGGCAGTCAAAGCAGTCACAGAAGCATCGGCTACGTTGTGTAATAATATAAATCGAGAGGGCTACATAAAAGCGCAAATTGCGTCGCGAAAAATGATGCCTAAATTTGACAGTAAAAAGGACTTTACGGCAATTTAAACTAATTTGCCATAACAATATTACCAATAACTCTAGTTTAAGGATACTGTATTCTAGTTAACTAACTAATAAATAACATAGTATTATACATTTTGTTTGTTTTATATAACCCCTAATAAAATGTTTTTTGTTACCTAAGGTCTGATATGCTCAATACATTTTTTTTTTTAATTTGATTTGGATCCGGAGGCAAAAGATAAATTCAGATTGCAAAGATTTTTTAAATACTATTTATTGGTATCCTTTTGCACCTTTTTACAACTGTGCCCGGTAAAAAATGAATAAAAAAAAAACCCCATACAAGAGTGACCCACCCTAATACCTACCTAAAATAAAAATTTGAGGGCGGGGCCCAATAAACTAGCCTGAATAAGATTTGTCTTTTTATTTGGAGTAAACCGACCTAAAACATAAACATTACACACTCGCATACGATCGAAGCTGTTTATATTTCGTCGAGTGAACATTATTCTATGGTATAAATATAGGGAATAAAGTGTCATGATACGGTACTTAGTGAAGGTGGCTTTGCAAGAGTCCCTCTGTTTTAAACCAGCAAGAACTCGAACTGCACGCTTTTGGAGAATCATAATACGTTTAGATTCGGTGGAGTTTCCCCATAACATAGTACCGTAAGACATGAGTGAATGGAAATATGCAAAGTAAGCTTGCTTCAGCGTGTCACATGTCAGTAGTTCTTTCAGCTTGCGTAATGCATATGTCGCAGAGCTTAGCCTATCAGACAACTTATCTACGTGAGATTTCCAATTTAGGTTAGAATCAAGCGTGAATCCCAAAAACCTGCATTGATGACATTATGGTACGGGACTATTTATAGATTGTGGTGCAGCAATGTCCCTTCCTGAGAAAAACATAATATTCGACGTGGCCACATTCAGGACGAGCCCATTCACCATGAACCACTGTTGCAGCTGATCATAAACTTTGTTTATTTTTTCATTGAGCTGTTCATAAGTGCGAGCACATACCACCACATTAGTGTCATCAGCGAATAGAACCACTAAGCCATCCGTAATGGACGAACTGAGGTCGTTTATAAACGCAAGAAAAAGGGTATTCCCTAATGAGGATCCCTGCAGAATGCCCATTGTGACGTCACCAGCATGAGACCGTAGTTTTTGACCGTTAAGTACTATCTCTACCGTCTGTTTACGGTTTGTAAGAAAAGACTGCAATAATTGATATGCTTTATTCCGAATACCGAAACAATGCAATTTATGTAATAACAATTCGTTATTTATAACATCGAATGCCTTGGATAGGTCACAGAATATGCCAGCCACTTTATATTTGCTAAGAAGACTCATGTTAATGGAGTCAAATATCATAGCAGCCGCATGAGTAGTTGACATATCCCGCCTGTAGGCAAACTGTTTATCAGTTAATAAGTCATTTTTCTCTAGATGTTGCATAATATGCGAAGATAGAAAGCTTTCGATCATTTTCGATACATTTGGGACTATTGTTATAGGCCTGCGGTTGTCTATATCAGTTTTATCACTTTTCCCATTATACACCGGACACACCCTTGTGGTTTTCAGCGCATCAGGATAGATGACACTTTGCAACATACCATTAATCAGCACAACCAGAACGTCTGACACGACCGGCCAGATGGCTAATAATGTGTTGACAGATATGTTGTACAGGTCAAGGGTATTTCACGTCTTGAGCATGGACTTGATCACTGCGTCGAGGCACGCCCGCGTGATGTTTGGGAAGATGAGCTCAGGGATATTAAATTCACGTAGGTGATTGCGAACATGGCGGGAAGACGATTCGAGATTCAACTGCAGAGAGAAGTTGGATGCAACATTTAGGAAATGGTTGTTTAGGTGGTCAAGGATGTCTTGATTTGGTACGTTACGATTGTTTTTGTATTTGAGACACGTCATACTTGAACTTTGTGCTCTAAAAGATACTTCCTCGTTTATTACGCGCCATATTTCCTTAGCAGGATGCCTACTTTCCTCTAAACGCCTGTTAGTGTAGTCCTTACGTGCAGATAATGTTGCACTCTTTATTAGAACTGCGTAATGTGTAATGCATTCAGAAATAATTTTTTCATTAGGATATTGCCTACGTATTTCATTTAAATCTTCGTATTTCGATATGTAGTTATTAATTTCATCTGTTATCCAGGGGATACGACATTTAATTTTTAATCTTATTTTTTTATTTGGGAAATGAATGTCAATATAATAAATTTGTCAAATTTATAATTATTATCTGAATAACAATCATAAACGAATTTCCAATCATAATTTAATATATCAATCTATATCTATACATATAATAAAGTTGTAGAAGGGAAAAAATCTGTACATTCGAGATATGAACTAAATACTATAGGGGTCCTCAGAATGAGCAGCAGAACACGTTTCTACAATTTTTAGAGTTGGTGACTGTTTGTCTGTTTAATTTTGTTTCTCCTCGCATCAATTGAAAACCACTGAACCAATGTTGATGCCGTTTTGACTAAAACGTTTCAACAAATGGTGACCAGGTTTAAATAAATATTATTAAAAATTAAGATATGATAATTTAAGGGGGGGAAAAGAGGGGTCAAAGTTAGTATGGAAAAAAGTTACCGGATTGAGCTGGTCACTTGAAACTTTGTATAATTACTCTTCGTAACAAATTAAACTATACCTACCTGTTTCAGGATTTCTTGATTAAAGTTAATACAACTAATAAATTATCAAATTAGGTCAATTATAAGTATTTCTTTTAAACCCTATTCGAGGGCTGTCGATTACTTTACGTGTTTACAAATATCAACATTTTATTCTCTGTTAATTACATACAAACTATATTCAAGGATTTTAAAAAATTCATTGTACAAAATGTTATATAAAGAGGGGAATGTTAAACAAAGTATTCCAGTTTCTTGTTGTAACAAATGTGACGCCATGATTATGTGACATCAAGGAAAGGGACAGCCATACTCCTTCCATAACGGGAGCGATCAAGACAAAAAGCACGCGATCATAGATTAACGTTACAATAGAAGCGACGTTGTGATTGAAACTAACGGTGTCAAATTGTTGCTTAAAAACATTGTATTAATGCATAATGTTGAGAGTTCGAATACATATTTAAGATAATATTTGGACAACCAAACTCCTATTATTAACTAAGCTTGGGTTTTACAATTTTGATTATAGTGAAAAGAGAAACCTTACAATTTCATCATGTCCATCTATAACATATATCACAAATACCTAATTTTTTTTTGGGTGTTAGTTGTTTAGTAATTATCAATCAGATTTTGAAATAAAAAAATGTTTCGTTGGATAGTTAGATCGGTTCCTCACACTGATTAATTCCGCGTAGCAAACTTTCCAGTCGCATTTTTTCCCATTTTAATTTTTCTTCGGTCGCATTTGAATTTTTAACTATCGTATATTTTCCATTAAGGATTTTCCATTTTCACAAAAATTCTCATTGTTATTAAGTAGAAATAGGTAGATAGGTTTAGGTTATGTTAGTTTTCCAGAAGGGCCAAAGGGCCATATCACCCAGAAATAGCTCCATCGGCTCAGTGACATTGATTTTGAATTCAAAAAACACACAAGTGGGGAAAATCCAAAATGGAAAATATGCAGTTTATAAAAAAAAACATTGGAAAGAAATACGATTGGAGTAAAAATAAAATGGGGAAAAAATGCGAATGGAAAGTTTGCTATGTGGAATTAGTCAGGGTAACCGATCTATGCTCTCATTTCGTTAGTGGTAAGACAAAAAAACCGGTCAAGTGCGAGTCGGACTCGCGCACCGAGGGTTCCGTATTTAAGATAATATGTTTGGTAACCGCAAAAGAAAATAATATTTTTGTAATGAACTTTATTTTATATGCAATTAGGTCCATTTTGACTAGCCTAAATATGAAAGTTTTTTGTTTTTTCTCAATAACTGTATATGATAAACACTTCAGTTTATTTTTCCCATAATATATAATTCGTATCTATACGTGAGGATTTTTTCAGATTTTTTGAATAACAAGCTTCGGAGATAAGGGCGGGGGGGGGGGTCATTTTTGTACATTTTTGACTGTAAATCAAAAAGTTACAGCATTGAAAATTAAACAAAAAAATATGTTTGAAATATGCAGATTAAGACCTTTCATTATGACACCCCATTAGCTATAATCAAACCAATTTCATTTTTCAACCCCCATTTTAGACTCCTTTTGTATTATTTATAAAAATAATTTCATATTTTTTACTAACAACAGACGCGGGCAAGTAATTTGTACAACTATGCCAAATTTCAAGTTGATAGCAGTTTTTGTTAGACAGACAACGAAGTCTCACCATAAGGGATCTACCATTTTGGTACGGACCCTTAAAAACAAAACTTAATAAACTTTTTATTTCAGGATCATGGCGTTCCATATATTATTGGTAACATTAAATCTCATTTTATATTAGTTATTATGCGATAAAATAGTACAATTGAATAATTAATATCTCATGGCTTCTGCCACCCAGTGTGACAACATAGGACAGGGCATTCTTTTTTGTTATTTTATGTCAAAAGAAGCGGTGTCAGATTGACGTTGACAGCGTTGACATATCCAGATTTTAACAATTTTTCCGCCATTTTTTCAAAACTTTGAACTATTAGATCATAGACTTAATATATTACTTCGTATGGACTGGCCTCTAGTACAAAAAAACGGGCGATGAAATTGGTGCTAAATCTAAGAATCTAGCACCAAATCGTGACAGTGACGTTTCAACCTCGCACCAAGTCGTACGTACTAGTAAAATCAAAAATGCCATGTTGCGTCATAAGTAAGTGCAATAATTATACCTCAAAGGTATCGAAAACCAAGGATGGAGTTTCTTTTTTCCGGTAAGCATATTAAGTAATGTATTACTCGAGTTAAACCATTTTTTCAAGCATTCTTACTATTATTGTAAATACAGCTGTTGTTTGGTTACCCGGCCACGTTACGGTAGTTCTATGTAGTTTGACGTAGTTTATAAGCAATCTGATAGATGTCGCTACTGTTTCTTGGCCAAACATATGTGACATTTTTGTTCGGAAGACCCTATCTAGTTGTTTAAATCAATGGTTGCGCGTTGTGATCGCTAATGGCGGTGTCGATCGGCGCCACAGTTATTGGACCGCTGTCGCTCGGCACCACACCAAAGTCAATGGACGATGTGCTATCAGCTGTGACTCGGGTTGGAAAATTTACAATGTTTTTGCAGCCGTAACTGTGTAGTATATCGTCTAATCACCGCTTTAAGGAATTGTCACTATAGTAATCCGCATTTAAGTCGCCGACCAAAATAAACCTTTTATTTTCGTCATTTAACCTACATAAAAGTAATTCCATTTTATTTATAAACGTGTCAAAATCACCTTGTCCAGTTCTATACATAACAATAATAAATGACAAATTTCAGTCGCAGCGAATTCGCAATGATATTGTATGGCGAGGGTATGCAGGTCATTTCGCTGCTTATACTGTGTACCTTCGCGGACAAACAACGCCACTCCGCCGTGCGCTATGTTCCATCTGCAATAACTATTCGCGAGCTCATAACTAGGAGCAGAATTATTAATATATCAAAGTCAAACTGTCAGGATGTGGATAGTAATGGTAAATAGTCATATAAGACCAAGTTTGTCAGGATGTAGATAGATAGTAATGGTAAGTAGTCATATAAGACCTAGTTTATGAAGATTGAGTTTATAACAATGCTTTGCAATTTATATGAAGAGTTTTGTTTGAATTATATCCATGGTAAATCCTCAAATGATAGTAAAACTTTCTAGTCTTGATGAGTGCTAATTCTGATGATGATTTCAATCATAAATTGTAGATATAAGCTGAAGTATATTCCCGCAGGAATGGAATAGTGGTTCCTACTGCTCACAGACTATAAGGCCAGTTTTCCCTTAAGAACAACTAGGTAGGGTGCATAACCCATAGCTTAAACAGAGAAATCACTTGATGTAAAGTATTCAATATAAATTGAGAGAAATCATTCAATCTCGTTGAATCTTTCAATATTGAAGTATATTTGGCTATCTGCCATAGACTAGAAATAAACACGTATCATTAGCTTACTTTGCTCAAGCTTTAGGCATACTGGAACTGCCGTAGGTATATAATGAATAATCTACTTCATTGTTATTATTTACAAATTGCGGATTACTTAGCACAATCTGTTTTGTTGATGTTATAACTTATCAGAAGTTGATTTTGCAGTAGATAATTACTATATTATTCGAAGGAGAAAACAATTTACTAAATCTCATTTAAACATTTGTAAAGTAGATTTGAATAAATAGTAAAGCTTCCCTCTTGATACTATTTGTTGTTTTTAATTACATTTACTAGAAGGAGTGACCTCAGTCATTGTAGTGCATGTTTTTATGCATAATTCCCGTGGGAATGGCTGAATGAATTTACTATACAGGGACTAACCGATACCCGTAGACAGTGACGGTAGAGACGTATCTCAGTATATACAGCAATTTATCTGCCTCGGAATATTGAATGAGGGAAGACAATACAACTCATAAATATGACTTTGAAATTTACTATAGAACGTTGATTGTCTGCTAGAAATATTTACTTTCTGATAGACTTGCATGAACATTAATGGTTAATGGTTAAGTCAATGTTAAATTGATTTACAATAAACTGAAATCTCCTTCTCCTTAGGGTAAAATAGATTTAGGAATAAATAGTATATTCCCCAGATTCTTTAGATATGGCGGATAATATATTCAATTTAATTTTCCTACAACTTTCCCTATATAGTAGCGGCATAAGACCAAACACGGATGAGTTTAAAAGATTATTTTAATTCTCAAGAATTATACCTACATACCTAGTTGAGATCCTATTGGGTATTCAATTTTCACTGGAGACCGAAGAGCTGGCAGTTTCCTCGCTCAACGAATAAGTTTAGCCATTCAACGAGGAAATGCTGCCAGCATCTTTGGTACAACCATTCTTAGATTTAATGTTTTAGTTTATTTTTAATATTAGATTTAGTCTTATTTAATATCAGTTTTAATTTTCAGTCATTATTTTATACATAATGTATTAATTTATGTCGTTACACAATAAATGATTTACTATTTTAAGTTAAGTTTAAAGAGCCAAAACAACGGTTATGTATAAAAGTGCTATCGGCACTTATTTTTGTCGCTCTTCTTATTTATAACTAGACGTGCCCACCCGCGTGAATGAATTATATGAACCTATTTGTCACAATTGTATTATTTTCGTGAGCCCCTGATTAGTAACAAAATGATATGGAAATAAAAAAGATTACATATTTTCATATGCATTTATTAAAATGTCAACACTTAAATCATAGCTTAAATTTACACATGAAACTCAGTAATTATTTTTTCCACCTTCAGTAAGATAATTATATTTTTAATAATTATTATAACCTAACCAACAAAAAGTTGGAAAACCCCCGACATTGACATTTCAAAGTTCAATACTTCAAAAACGGCTGAACCGATTTCATTATAAAATGTCTAAGAACCACAACTAGAAAACCTGCTTTCAAATAAAAAAAAACCGCATCCAAATCGGTTCATCCGTTTAAGAGCTACGGTGCCACAGACAGACACACACACACACACACACACACACACACACACACACACACACACACACACACACACACACACACACACACACACACACACACACTTACAAGTCAAATTTATAACACCCCTCTTTTTTGCGTCGGGGGTTAAAAAAAGGATTGGTGCCATCTGGACCATCATACTGACATTGACAGAAATTCAAAAAATCTTCATATGGTATTACCGATCAATGTAGGAATAAACGATTTTGATAATTTTCTTATTTTGTTTATTTTGGTGGGCACAAAGGAAGAGGAAACGCGTACTTTCTCACAATACTAAGGCCCGTATTAATAAACTATAGGTACTCAAGTCTACTAATATCGCACTCAAGTGCCCGTTTATCCATATTAAGACCACACACGGTATCATATTTAAGTACAGTTTATTAGTAGAAGCCCGAGAGTCTTACTACTTAATACGTATGGGTGGATCAACTTTTTTGTTGTTGTTATTGTTCCGTAAGCCAGGAGACAACAGTGGTAGTTTCTTAGAAAAAAATTTATAATGTATACTTCTAGCACACTCAGGAGAAAAGCCATAAAGTAATGGTAGTGGACTTATATCGCCTAGTGCCTGCTATACGGGCACATCTGAAAAAACCAATATTAAGAGAAATCGCCGATCAAAGTTTTGCGAGTTGAGTGTGCGGCAGAAAAAAGGGTCTAATTTCTTAAGTTTTGGGTCAATAACACCGTGGTTTAGGTTATTTTGTTGTTCATTATATCGAGCTTCAAATGAATGTGTAATTTTTTTTCCAGTATGCAAAGCTTTTAAAGTACTACTTAGGACTTTAAATATAGGCACTTCGTGTTGTGGCCATATCGCAGAAATTATTTTACGGAATTTCGAGATGTGTCCAAAATCGTAGAAGAATTAAATGGCGATAATAAGCATACAAAAACACATTTAAAAATAATAAAATAAATGAAAAACACGAAAAATTGTCTAATTATTAGATACCTTCATCAATCATCTTTGGCACAGTAACAACATTATTATATGCGATAATCAATATCTCGAAGAATGCCTACCGCGTAAATGCTCTTGACAGATAGGTACAAAATTTAAATTACCTATGTTTGAATATCTGCCCAGCTAAAATCCAGTCTCCTGTGTGCACGACAGGCACCGACCAGATGCTGCGCCAGAAATTAGCATCTGGTAGGTGTCCGTCGCTCAATCAATCCTTGATCGGTTCCCACTTTCGGTACACCTTCCTTTGATCACTTTGGAAGAGGCGATTTTGCTGGTATCTATCCACACGCTCTGTACATTAGCGACGAATACGGCTTGCCCACGCGCAAACTTTCTGCTTCAGGAAGTCGATACGTTCCGTGACACAGGCCATATAATGCTGGGGGCTTATTCTGGCCCCAGCAAAAACCTGGTTCACGAAACGCATGACTCGGTGGCGTTCATTGCCCCCCCTGAAGCAGATTAGCTTTCCTATGAGAGTCCTTAACGTATCAATACGCCTCTTAATTCGCACTTGCCAAGCGGGGACAGACCCGCGAGCGCGCGGAGCTCGGTAAATGTCAGAAAACTTGACTCGAGCTACGTGGCAATGGCACGCAGCTATGGCCCCGCAGCACAAATTTGAGTGGGTATCGATAATATCCTCGCTGTCTTGTAAATATGACGCCAGCACGGCGTTTAGGGCTCCCATAAGTGCTAAATTTCGTTTACTGGCAGGCAAGCGTTGTAAATGAGACCTAAAGTTGGGTGTGGACCGATACTGCGCGATCACGTCTTCCAAAGCCCTCCTCAATTGCTCATTTACCTGGCTAGTTACGCTTATATTCGCACAATTCTCAACGTCGCTAACGGGATCATCCTGCACTGACATCAGTGCGTTGGGCGACTGGCATCGAAGCCAATAACGCGGCAGGAGGGTCCCGTGATAAAGCGGGGGTTGTACGAATAGGTAGCGATTCAAGGCGTAGCCGATCAAGTACGGACTGATCCAGTCGCCGAAGCCGCTGAATGGCCCGCACATGATCAGATAGTCGTTGGGCGGTAACGGTGATGGCTGGTTTAAGAGTCTGAAACAGGAGCAGCATTCGATCACGGTACGCAGTGAGGTTAGTTCCTCCCTCTGTAGCAGTAGTATGCTCGCATGCAATTTTCCTTACGAGGGTTGATCAATGAGTTTTTAGAATCGGTATGAACCATCCACATAATCATATTATTTTAATGTGGACTATACCATGGCACTAATAAACGTTAAATTAGAGAAAAAAAAATACATTATTCATTTGTTTTTCTGTGATAGCTAAACAAAAAACATCTGTATAAACAATTTTACAAGACGGCAAAATTAAGAGTTAGTATTGTAATCATTTGGAGCGGTGATGAGAAAGTCCTGATGCCCTTATAAAAAAAAATGTTATTGAAAATGAAACCTTGGTTTATCATTGTAATTTAAAGGATAAACAAGTTATGTTTGTAGTGGACTTTTTTATTTCCAGCTCCGCCACCAAAATTTAGGGTGGCTTTTTCGACCTTCTCCGGGATTATTGAGGCCTACAAATAAATACTGTGATATTAGCTTTTAGCAATTATCAAATAACCTAGGAGAATTATGTAACATTATTCTGCCATATAATTATGGGAAAAAAATATCAAAAAAACTGATGAAAAAAATTAACGAATTTTTGGGCAGGCATTATGCTTCAGAGACATCTAATTCACAAGGGTGCTTCTCTCCGACCTAAGTTACACAGACACAGAATATTTATTAAATTTTCTGTGTATTAGGTTTTTCATAATAAATATTCAAATATAAGAGTAAAATAACAATACTAATACAAAAGAATATACATAATAAAAACCTAACCAACGAGTGCCGCCGGCAGCGGGATAGGGCTCAAGCTACCGGTGGTTAGGGCTGCAGAGAGAGGAACCTCCTCACAATGCGTGCCGTGTCGAGGAGTACTGCCTTCTGTATCTGGCCCTTGATCCAGCTATCTAGCGAGAGTCTCTTGAGGTGTTGGTCGAGACTCTTCGCTATAAGACCGTTTGCCGAAACAACTTTCGGGACAATGATCGTCGAGTCAACATCCCACATGGCGGTCACCTCGTGAGCCAAGTTAAGGTACTTGCTGAGCTTTTCCTTCTCGGCCTTCACGAGGTTCTCGTCATGCGGGATGATGACGTCGACGAGCAATGCCCGGCGTTGATATCGATCTGTAAATACGATATCAGGCTTATTGGCGACAATAGTCCTGTCCGTGATGACAGATCGATCCCAATAGAGCGTAGCACGAGCATTTTCGAAAACTGGCGCCAGTAGGTAATAATTGGGAGTTTCAAATCAGTTTGATTCGAAACGCCCAATTGGTTTTCGGGTACCCTATGTTTGATTCGAAACGCACAATTGGTTTTCGGGTACCCTATGTTTGATTCGAAACGCTCAATCGGGTTTTCACATATAATTGATTCGAAACGCTCATTCAGGTTTTCACATATATTTGATTCGAAACGCCTAATCGGGTTTTTGGATATATTTTGATTCGAAACGCTCAATCGGGTTTTCACATATATTTGATTCGAAACGCTCAATCGGGTTTTCACGTATGTTTGATTCATTCAACTGATTTTTCATCAAATTAACACGTAGAACTTACTTTACTTTATATGATAAGTTAATGTTAAAAAACAAAAGCTTAACACACATACACACTAAGTTGATCAGGCTCAGCATGTTTGTGGGTCCAGGACCCTCATAGCGCCCCAGTCGCAACGACTTAGGACGACTATGGTGTTTTCACAACTTGCTGCGGAGGTGATCAAGCACCACAACAAGGACGGGCCACCCGGGATGCGTTAAGTTCCCAGTGGTCTTATGGCCGCATTTTACGTGAAGGTGTTGGTGGTTTTAGAGCCTCCCACCGAGGCGTGGATCATCCATGCCCACCACCGCATAGGCACAGAATCACCGGGACTTCCAAGATAACAAATTCAGCGGTTAGTAGCAAGGGTGATCAGGCCGAGCCACAGGTTGCTGGTGCATCCCTACCATTCCGCCGGTCGGTCGCAGAAGGTGGGAGCACGTCGGTTACTTATTTTGTGTTCTATATATATGATCGAATCTAAAAAACTTCGATAGCGCGATGCAGAACTGAACCTGTTTTTGTCTATTTTGCCTGTAACAACATGAAAATTATTAGCATTTTTATTAGAATTGTAACATTCAAACATTGACTTTAATTTTGACCCCTACCAAAATATGGCTTACAATAAAGTTATCCAAAAACACACGAAAATATTCTTTTATTTGATATTTACGCCATCTATAGCACGCGATGCAAGTTAAAAAGTTATTTGAAATGTAAATTACCTGCAACTCAATAAATCAGTCAGGGCATTTGTTTCTTTAACAGGCCAAGTAAAGTCTACAATGCGATAAAATTTCATTTCATTGATTACCTTATTAAAATATATTGCATATGTGCAATTTGTGTGACGTAGTTGTGACAACTACATAGCGTAATAATTAAATTATAAACCGAAGCTAAGTTCAAATTTACTCCTTATTAATGTTCGTTCAAGTTTCAAATTTAAATGCGTCTGTAACTATATTATATCATTTCATAATCGAAGCGATGCACGCTGTTTCGAACTTGAAATATGATATTGTTTAATTGGTCGGGCGGTCATGCGCTCATCAAGCTAATAGTTTATTTGCATACGTGTCATTTAGAGTTCCGTATGCACGCGTTTGATATAAGTAAAATTAAAGTTAACTTATTAATAATAATAATAAATAATATGTTATGGACTAATAAAACAAATGATTGATTATTTTTACATGCAATTTATTTTCACGATATCTATTTTATGTGCATTATAAAGTATTCTAAATAAGTATGTATTTCACGTATCTAGTTGTATTAATAACTAACATTGGCTAATCTTTTTACAATTTTATCAACTAGTCCTTCCGTGGCACTTAATATGTCATCATATTCGTCTTGAACGACGTACTGTACGGCAACCTCTGTAGACTCCTTGTTCAGTTCAAGATTTTGATATACTGATTTTAATATTTCGCCTGCCTGTCTTATTTTTTTTAATAACGTAGGAGTTCAATCCGTTATCGATGATTTTATTTTTTCCGTAGCTCGTCTTCTTTGAGGGTTTCTTAGTTCGTTTTACAGCCTTTTGTGAAGAAATATCCGGAACTCGACTTAAATGTTCATTTTGGTACTTCAAGTATGCGTCTACATCTTGAGAGCAGGGGAAAGGGTCATCAAATGCAGCTTGAGTATAAAATGTTGACAGTGCTAGCTCATCAGAATCTTTTGAGTTGTCAATTGGTTGTGAACTGGATTTACTCTGTAAACAATAAATATATATATATTTACTTATTCACAAAACCTGAACTGTTAAAAGTGATATAAAAAGCAAAGATCGTTAATTTCAATGTTTGTGTGGACTTACCATTTTATTTAAAGTCTGTTAAAATAAATGTAAACGCAGGCAGTCACGAACGAAGTGTGTTTGTCTTAAAGTCAGCAGTAGGAATGGCTTACTCTCGCTCGAGCTTCATTGAATATGTTTGAGCGAGACGGAAGTTCGTATTCGATTTGTGACGTGCATATGCCGGTGTTGAATCACCGCGTTCTTTGAACATAGAGCGGCGGCTTTGAAATCGGCGGCGCTTGCGTAATAAATAACCTCTTAAATATGATACTTTTGTTTGTTACACATTTGCTTTCTTTGCATTATCAGCATCTGTGGTATTAAACCTTTAAAAAACCAACAATTTCCGTATTTTGTAGTAAGAAACTATACGCGATAAATATTTAAAGGTTGAGAACTACTGCAAGTAGCATTTTAGCTGATCAGTTTTTACGTTCCAACTTAATTATTAGATTATCTACGTTCGAGGAAGCAGCACTACAGTACAATAAAATAATGTTCGTAAGTTTTTATATTCTTGGTATTACTTACTTAAAACATTAAAAAGTGTAATTTATTTTTAAATTTATTGTTCTTTGCAGGTCAAACAAGGAGTACAACGCTAAAAGTTTTAAAGAGGATCAAGGTGATTCTGGGGACGATTCCACATCGAAGAGGTAATGTACCTATTATCCAAGATTTTATCAAGTTTATTTTATGTTTCAATTGCACTTTTATTTTTAATAAGATAATATGAAGTTGACGGTTAATTTCAGGGACCAACCAAAAACTCCAGCAAAAAGGAAACGCGCATCTCGCGAACTGAAACCGGCCCCGACAACTGGTTGGTTTTCGAACGAGGATCAATGTGATTCTGTAGTGGAACTCACCAATAAAAGGTAATGATCTATTTTATGTAATCACATTTCCTCTCGATATTACTTTAACTACCTACCAAAATTTACCTAAGAGCTATGATATTAATTCTAACATTCATTTCAGTTTTATTTTATTGTTAAATAGGTAAATACGTAATATTTGATTTCAGGACAAAGGCTAAATCCAACTCACTAACGAAAAAGGAAGGTGCTCGTCAATCGAAGCCATCCCCTACAACTGGCTGGTCTTCGAACGAAGATCAAGGTGGTTCTGGGGACGAACTCACCAGTAAATGGTAATGATCTATTTTAACTACACCAAAATGTACCTAAGAGTTATGATATTAATTCTAACATTCATTTCAGTTTTATTTTATTGTCAAATAGTTAAATACGTAATATTTAATTTCAGTACAAAGGCTAAATCCAAGTCATTAACGAAAAAGGAAGGTGCTCGCCAACCGAAGCCTGCCCCGTCAACTGGTTGGTTTTCGAACTGGGATGAAGATATTGAAGTGCCACGTCGTGTAACCAGCGCCGAGTCTCAAACACGGAGTTCCGTAAGCTCAATTCAATTTAACGTCCAACGCCCAACGTCGAAAATCGAACAGTGTTCGATAAAAACGCGCCGCGCTTTAAAACCGCCTTCGTGTGAATAAACACATGGTTATCAATTTGTGTGATTTCAACGTTTTTTTAACGCCCGTTGAAAAAGCGATCGTGAGAACGGGGCCTAACATCGGTGCTGACGCGTCGCGTTCCCGGCGGCAAGGTGCGACGTGTAGCTTCATTAACGGGTGACCTTTTTGTTGAGTTTAAACTTTATAATGTAGACGATATTCGAAATGTTTCACCACAAGTTCGTTGGGAGAAAGCCCTAATAAATTTAAAATATCGGGTTGATTCCAGTTCGCCTATCATAGAACAATTAAAAAATGTTCTGAAAAATTGTAAGGAGGACTTTACACAAGAAGGAACCTTCTTTCCCGATAGAAATAGTTATTAATTCTGTTATAGTTTTTACAAGTAGCTATTAAGATCCATCCAGTCTATTTTTGAGCTATTTTTCATTATTAAAATGAAACTAAATTCGGTATTTTGTTCCGTGTGTGATATAAGTGTCCCAAGTAAAACCCTATCTGCTCACTTGCGTACTAACTTACATAAAAATAATAATTCTATTCAATTAACCTCAGACATTGAGAAAATAAGCAGTGCTTTTCGTAATAGGATAGCGTCATATAGAGTACGAGGTCCAGATAGTAGTTGTCATGAGTCACCTGCACGGTTTCTGAGCACGGTTCGCGAGCGAGTTCGTCAAATTCTTGAAGCAAGGAGAGCCTCTTTTGGATCTATTAAAGCCAACTTTGAGTTGTTTGCTGAATTTTGTTTACCGAAAAATGATACATGTGAAATCAAATCCTTTGCTACGCAAAATATCATTTTAAATCAGAGCTCTGAATTTAACGAAATATTCTCATTAATTGTGAATACTTTATGCAAAAAAATTGATGAATTTCAAGAAAGGGACAGTGGTTGGTGTTTTTTACGAAATCTTTATTTAGAAATCAACATTAACAAATACAATCCACTGAGAGCATCCGGTTTTATCGAATTGCCTAAAATGTTTAAATTGAGACGAGCTTGCGTTAATATTAAAAATAGTGACAATTTCTGTTTTTTATGGTGTATAATGGCAGCGTTATTTCCTGTTCAAAACAATCAGGATCGATTATCATCTTACCTGCATTTTGAAAGCGTACTTGAGACAAAAAATATGACGTTTCCGGTTGGTCTCTTCGACATCAAAATATTCGAAAAAAATAACCGAAACATAAGCGTTAATGTTTACGGATTAAAAAACAAAACTGATATCGTGGGACCTCTGTACAAAACTGATAAGAAAAGGAAACACCATGTAAATCTTTTGATGTTGGAAAATGGTAACCATGCGCATTATTGTCTGATAAAAAATTTAAGTCGTCTTGTAAAAAAACAATTGACGAAACATAATGGACAAATATTTCTTTGCGAGGAATGTTTGATATTTTTTCACAATGCAGATAAATTAAACACACATGTGTGTGGGGGTGTTGCAACAGTTTTACCTGAAAGTGGTTCACATATCCAATTTAAAAATTTTGAAAGAATGCAAACTATGCCCTATGTTATCTATGCGGACTTTGAATCTATATTACAACCAATTACAAATAATGAATTCGATTCAAAATGTACAACATCATTACAGAAACACGTGCCAGCCGCGTTTGCATATTATATTGTATGTTCCTATGATAGTTCTCTCAACAGATATGTTAGTTATCGTGGGCGTGATTGTGTTACCAAATTTCTCGATTATTTGAAAATTGATATAGCTAGAATAAATGAAATTTATAAGAACCCCGCTCCTTTGAAACTCACAGAGGATGAAGAAAAGCGGTTTTTAGAAGAGAAATATTGTTTTCTTTGCAGAAAACTGCTATTAGATGATGCTGTCAGAGATCATTGTCATTTATCAGGACGATTCAGGGGTGCTGCTCACTCGTTTTGTAATCTTCAATTTCGTTTACCGAAATTTATACCCATATTCTTTCATAATTTGTCTGGATACGACTGTCATTTGTTCATTAAACAGTTAGGAGAAATGAATGGTAGGTTAAAAGTTATAGCAAAAAATAAAGAAGGAGTATGAGCATGCGAAGCGTGTATGGAAACTATTTAATTTAAAGAATTTGGGGGATTATACAGACTTATACCTTAAGTCCGATGTGCTATTATTAGCTGATATATTCGAAAATTTTCGCAAGATGTCTATGTTGAACTACAAACTAGATCCTGCTTTTTACATGACAGCTCCGAGCTTAAGCTTTGATGCAATGTTACTGATTACCAATATAAAATTAGAACTCATAAATGATCTTGAAATAATCCGAATGATTCAAAAAGGTATTCGAGGGGGTGTGTGCCTTTGTTCTTCTAGATACGCGCATGCTAATAACAAATACATGCCGAATTATGACACTTCAGTTCCAGATTCGTTTTTGTTTTATATAGACTGTAACAATTTGTATGGTTTTGCTATGTGTAGTTATTTACCCTATGCTAATTTTAAATTATTAAATAAAGAAGAAATAGAAAAAAATAATTTCTGCGAAGTGCCCCATGATTCTATTTACGGTTATATATTAGAAGTAGATTTAGAGTATCCAGAATACCTACACAATTTACACAATGACATTCCATTTTGCCCTCAAAAGTATACACCTCCCGGATCAAAAAACTCTAAACTTATTCCAAACCTTTTTGATAAATATGAATATGTTATTCATTACGTACACCTGAAAACGTGCTTGAAACATGGTTTAAAGTTAAGAAAAATACATAGAGTTATAAGATTCAAACAAAGTCCGTTTATACAAGAGTATATTGAATTAAACACAAAGTTGAGAAAAAACACAAAATCAGAATTTCTAATGAATTTATATAAACTCTTCAATAACAGTCTTTTTGGGAAAACCTTAGAAGCTATAGAAAATAGGACAAAAGTACTATTAGTTAATCAGTGGAATGATACTGCAAACAAAACTAAGAAAAAAACTAGTGCTGAAATGTTAGTAGCACGACCTAATTTTCATAGTGCAAGTGTTTTTACTGATAATTTAGTAGCTATTCAAATGAAACCAGAAATTATTACTCTTGATAAACCGATTTATATTGGATTTTCTGTTTTAGAAATATCTAAGTCTCACATGTATGACTTTCACTATTCTCAAATGAAACCTTTTTATGGTCAAAATCTGAGTATGTGTTATACCGATACAGACTCTTATTTGTATTTCATAAAAACCAATGATTTATATAGAGACCTAAAATTGCATTTTCAACAACATTTAGATACAAGCAATTACCATGAGAATAATGTGTACGGCATACGTCAACGAAATAAGAAGGTACCGGGGTTATTTAAAGATGAAATGGTGATGGTGGTGAATTAATCACCCACTTTGTAGGTCTGAGGTCAAAATTATACTGCATTAAAACAGAAGAGAAACAGTTAAAGAAAGCTAAAGGTACGAAGAAACATGCAATAAGGGATCTTGCATTTCAGGACTATGAAAATGTACTATTTAATAAAATAAATGTAAAGAAAAGGAACACTGTATTTAAGTCGTTAAAACATGAAATTTTCACACAGTCTCTTAATAAAGTAGCCTTATCGTCGAATGATGATAAACGGGTTATATTAAAGGACAACATTCATAAATCATAATCATCAGACATAAATTAATTATCTAGATATACTTTATAGTTTTTACTATTGTTCTTAAATAGATTGGCCTTAGCTTTTATGTGTCAAACTATGTATACCTAGTTATATATGTTCCGGAATAAATACTTATCGTATATGTTCTTCTTTTATTTTAATCCTCTTTTTCTGTTTCCCAATGCTCACTTATTTATTTAGGTTGTGTTTTATAAACATCCGTTAGATTAAACCTCAAATGTTAAATTTTTAATAAAGTTACTAAAATTGAATCTCACATATATTATTTACTAACGGACCCATAGAACCGAACCTTAATGAACGTATTGAAATGGTAAATAGGCATAATATTTGTAAATCAAACTTCCAAAAATTCTTAATTACGATTTTATTTCAAAATAAAATAATTTATGTTGTTGTACAGAGAGCGAATTTACAAATGAGAATATAATAATAAATTATTTTCAGAGTACCACTTTTGTATACACATAACATTTTTTAACGCACAAGAGCTTTTATGAATTAAACAATTATATGTAATGTGGTCTTTACAATATTTTTGATGCATAGATTGAAAATTAGGCAGACCTTTTTCACCTAAATCTAATACAGTACAGTTAGCACACAAGTCTTTAACCCATTTAACTTTTTCTAATCCTTTTACATATATTTTCTTGTTTTCCAAGTAGCTGGGAATCATGCTTTTAAATTCTCTATAATCAACATATCCTTCACGCCATAAAATTCCGAGGTTTTTCTCTACCCATCTCACTTGTCTTTTTTCGTTTTCCGTTAAAGTAGAAAATGGGTATGGAGGTTTTATTGAAAATACTTGTGTATATTCATCTGTACTGTATGCAAATTCTTTAACAATAAATTCATTTTTATACGATTTAAATCCCTGAAGATCCACGAACAAACGGTCAGTCATCATGATATTTTTCGTGTAATGTTGCTTAAGGGTTTGTATTCTACAATACTATCATTCAGAATTAGACAGTACGCCGCAGTATTATCAGGAATATCCTGTTCACACTCTAGTTCAACTCTGACATCTACTGAACCTGTTTTCAAGGTTTCGTTTTGACGTGAACAATCGATTACAAAAAGAGGACCTTTATCTTTAAAATCTTGCGGACTCAACAGCGGAGTTTGACCACGGTTATAATAAGACTGCTGAAATTTAGCGTATTGTTCGTATAATAAAGCATACCTTTCAGCTCCAAAACTAACATTTAAACTTTCATACGGAAAATAGTATGAATTTAAAAAAACTTTGACGTCTCTCAAATGACAATGATCAAACCATGTTACATCTTTGTTGGCCATATTTTTTCTATCCGTTTTTAATCCAATTATAACGTATCGTGGTTTTTCAATTTGAGATGAGGTTTTGATTGACCAAGAATGTTTAGAGGTTTTAGGTAAAAGCGGATACTCATACAGATCCCAATTTCTGAAAGCTATCTGAATAGCACGATCTTTTTCTAAATGTTTGAGTAAATTTAATCTTTCCCGATCAGAAACTTTAATATGCGGCATACGCCATACTATTTTAGATATAGTAATATTTTCTATGTATTCATTTGTATTCAATTTTACGCTATTTAAATTACTATTCGATCTTAGAAGAATAAGTTCATGCTTGCAATTAATAATTATTTTCTTATAATCCTCTGCAAAACCAAGAATCTTATTTAAAGGAACAGATATAGAAAATGAGCCATGTGTAATTTTAGTACCATCAACGTTCCAACCCCATAACTGTGACATAAACGATTCATGTTCATTCATGGATACAAGAGACTTCATAGTTGTCGTAACTCCGGCGTTTTTAATTTTATCTATTTCAATCCCATTCAGTTCATATCGAATATCTTGAAACATATGTAGTATAGGGTTATTAGTTAAAAGAACACTGTTCACCTTTGCTTTTGTCTCTCTATTGAATACTGTAACGGTACCTTCCACATAGAGAGTACTCGCCGAAGGCAATACATAAAGATCTTGTTAGTTAATAGGTATACGGATTTCATCGTTCAAGTTAAAACTAGTTACGTAGGGTTTATATGAATGATATTCGTAACTTTCAATCGTCTCATCAAAGCTATAAGGATCTGTTAAGTTAAGTATACTCATTTTAACAATCCAATGTTTCTTAAAAATTGTTTATTTTCCTTTGTAAGCTTTGTAAATTGCGGTTTAGGTGTTCTTTTCTTGATAGCACAAAGATTACTAATATGTTTGTCGTGCAAGACTTCGCTTTTATTGAAATCTATCATTTTTTAAAAAGATGTAAATATATTTGAATCTCTTCACCTCGTAAATTAACTAAAATAATTTAGTAATAATTTCCGTCCAATATTCTTATTTTAAGAGAGCTCAAGTTTATTTGTGTAACAGGGAAATAAATTACGTTTTTCGGTGTTTCTATAATCCGATAGCCTGGTGGTACATTAGGCACAAACTCGTGAATAATATGACTTGGTTTCCCGTTTACAAATGATCCGCTCACTATATCACATTCAACTCGCACTATAGTTGTAGACAGAATGGATACAGGAAAAGGGGACTCTGTTAATATATTAGCTTGAATAGTTTCTTTAGCGAAACCTAATAAGTTACCGATCGAGTTTTCTTTATTAAAATACACATTTTTAGAACACAATATTGACGTTTTTAACGTATTATTATTACATGTCAGTGAAAATGTGCATCCTTGCAGGTGTCTTTTGAGGTAATCGTCAAGGTCTTGGAGTTCGTATGACCCTTCAGGAATTTCTATTACTTCGTTTTTACCATAATAAAATTTATTGTTTCTATAGTCTATATTAGGTATAGAGTTAAAAGTCGACATATGTAACAATCCGCATTCATATTCACCATTCAGTTGAAAAGCTGGTGAATAATTAGTGATCAGGGTAGAAGAGGTCCCGGTTATAGATAAAGTGAAAGACATCGTGAGAATGGTAAGGTTTTTATTGTACAGAGATATTTAAACGGACACTCCAAAACTTTTTTAAATATTTTAAACATAAATGCCCGCAATTTACAGTGTTAAACTTTTGGTAAGTGTTATAGTTATAAAAAATATCATGATGTTTTAAATACCTTATTAATTCTATCGGTGGTTGAAGATCACCATAACTATTAAAATATTCACAATAATTGTTGTCCTTGACGTAGGCTACCCAGTGAGTCCCTTGGTTTTCAGAACTGTCTAAATTTATGATTCCACATTCTACTCTTTTTGGTTGTTTTGGCAAACTATCTCTCATATAAACACCACGAAAATGAGGTATTTCTTTAGAATACTTTAAAATATCTATATTATTGAGAGCACGTCTGGGTAGCCTTTTATCTAGTTTTTTGTATGTTTTAAACACAATCCTTTGCCGTTCTTATACGGTTTAATATGTAAACCTTTTCCTATTGCAATAGATTCCATCATTTTGTTATGGCGTTCTGATTCGACTAAGTTTTTCTTTGCAGATTTGTAATCCCCGACAGCTTTAGCAATCCCAGCAGCTCCTCCTGCCAAAGATCCTAACGCAGAAAGTCCAGCAAAGATAGGTATTAGTGGTAATATACCTCCAGATTTTGGAATCGGAATTAAACGAGGAACTCTTACTTTTTTGTTATTTACAAATATCTTTTTCGCTACAAGAAATGCCTGCTCGATCGCAGTGCCTTTATTTTTGGACTTTTTATTTTTCAATCCCTTGCGTATCTTTGAAACAAATTGTTTGAATGATTTTATCCCAGCACCAGCTTTTATTTTAGACTTCATCACTTTGCTAACTAACCATGAAGCTAGTTTCTCTCCTTTTCCTGTATTTTTAGACTTTAATCTCTGTTTAGCCATTTTATAAAGTTCTAAATCTGCACTGTGACGATCTGTTAGATTAGAATGTTTATCGTAAGCAATGTCGTGTTGCATACATGCGTTGTCCAAATCATTAATTCCTTTATCACCTCTTAGCAACCGTTTCTGCAATTTTGTACCTGGTCCGCAATAATTATAGCCAGGTAAGTGCAGCTCAAACGGTAAGTGATTAATAACACTGTTTAAAAGTCCTCTCCCTTTCATATCCAATATAATAATGTTAATTTTTAATACTGTAAATTTAATAAATAAACTCATACAATAGCATTTCTATCAATCCAGCTATTTTCGCTATCATTAAGCCCTAACCACTTTACATACAATTTTTCCCCTCTCTTTTTTATCACCTTTTCTATGAGGTAAACATTAGGATGCTTCGTTTTCTGAAGTTCTTGTTCGTAAAATGAACCGAGTATTGTATTTTTTCGTTGATCTTCAATAAGGTAAGTAACTGGGCGAGTGTGATTTACATGTTTAACAGTAAATATTTCTGTCGACCAATTCGGTGTATAACCTTTATGAAAGGCACTTTTATACTTGCTTATGCGTACGTGATCTCCTATATTAAATTTATTTGATCTATTACTTAGATTGGATTGTGCGTTTTCTATGTTTTTCTTTACTTTTAACTCATTATCAAAATTAACATTAATAGGTTTAAATTTCGTTGTACGATGCATAGTGAGATTATAGGATTTAACTATATCACCCAAAGGTTTTTCCAACCCATTTATAATTTCCAATGAAACTAAAATATTTGTAAAGTTTATTTTTGAGCGTTTTTATTAACCTTTCAACAATCGATGCTTTTTTAATTGAAAACGTGGAATAATGATTTATTTTTAATTTTTTTACATAACCATCAAATTCATTAGTATAAAACTCTGTTCCTAAGTCTGTCTGTAAGTTTATCGGTACTCGTTTTGATGATTTAATAATTTTTTCGAAAGATTTTTTTATTTCTAATTTCTTTTTGGATTTTGTTGGAATACACCATACGTACTTTGAAAAGGCATCAATTACAACCAAAATGTATTTATATCCTCTATTTATCTTATGTAAATTTTGTAAGTCAATCAAATCCGCTTGCCACAAATCATCAATTCCTTTTAATAAAACTGCTCGTCGTTTAAAGTTTTTTCGCGCTGATCTGTGTATCTCGTTCACGACTTGCTGCTTTACCATTGTTTAATTTGTTGAAAATGTCGTCTATTTCCTTTTTTGTATAAAAGTTTAATTTCAACTGATTTGCCAACTGATGAATTTGAGAATTTATAGTATCAAACATAGAATCTATATACTTCTTTTGATAAAGGTTCTGAACAAGCTGATCGACGTACAGCTTATTAACGGCATCATCAGGTGACAATGGATCCGCAAGTCCCTTTAATCTTATTGATTGTAAATCGAAATGTCCTTCATCTGATCGGAGCAAAGCATTATTTTTAAGTTCAGAAACTTCAGATACACGCAGGCGTTTATGAAGATGATGTCCGAATTTGTCTATATTCATTTTATGACATATTTGTACATCAAAAGTTCTACCTTGACTAACAATAATAGTAAAGTAACTGTTTTATATATGAGCATTGTTAACTAATCCTGCTTCTTGCAGTTCTTCAATAACAGACATGATTTCATTATCCAATCCTGTATTACCAGCTTCACGAGAAGCTATAAGCAATTTTAATCTTTCTACTAATTCATTTGGGTTGTCCCAATATACATATGACACATTGTTTTGAACTCTTTTCATTGTCGGTAATCCATCACCACTTACTAATCGTTCCTTGGCTAATTTAAAAAGAGGTCTTATTATGTACAAGTATTTCATACCTTTGTTGCTTTTTATTGGTTTATTAGGATTAAAATCTCTTCTATGTGCATTAGTTTCTAATAATAAAATTTTATAATTGCGTTTATCATCCTCAGTTATAATATCTAAATCCGGTACTTTCTTATATAACAATTCGTATAAACCTGGCGTTAAATAGTAAGTACGGCCATTTACTTTAAGTTTTTTGTCACTTGTAGTGTATACCGGACAGGATCCCAACATTTGCTTGTCCCGTTCCGTTCGAACACCAAAAGGTATATTTAAGTTGGTAATATATTGCTTTTGAAATTGAGGATCATCACGAGGAGATGCATAAGATTCACTCGTCTTAAATGATATATTATTTGGTGAATCCTGATCATTAATATGTTCACTTTCTACTCCATCGCTTGCATCACTTTGATCGTCGTTTGATATGTCATCCCCATCAAGACTAGATTGTGAAGAATTCCTCACAACCGTTTGATCATTAATAGATTGCTTCTTTTCTTCACTAGGGCTAAATTTAAATCTTTTTACCGACTTTCTCCATTGCAATCCGTTATCAGAATCATTATCATTAGTATTTAAATAATTATTCTCATTTTTAACTTTAACTATTTCATTAAGCGGTTCTGTTATTGGTTTCAATACTGATGCCATCATCATTTCATTATCAGTTTTCATATTACGAATCAAACTAACTTTCTTTTTAACGGCTTTGATAGATTTAAGTACTTTTTCTTTCAAAGTTTTCTCGTCACTGATTTTAAGGTTCATGTCTGATCTTAATGGTTTCCTATGAAGCAATAAATGTTTCATTATGATGCAATATGTATTATAGTTAATCCATAATGATAAATGTGTCAAAACCCATTCTATAACATCCAGAACCACGACTACAATCTTTATTTATAACCATGTAGTTATATGGCAGTTTCCATACTTCAGCACACATTTCTCGAAACTGAGACCAAGACATATCGCTTCCAACGTGCTCATCATAAACATGACGTAAATTAACATCGTATTGCTTAAAAATAATTATTAAATTGGCGTTATCCCTTATTAATTGTTTTGGTACTCTACTGTACGTTTGATTCAAGTAGAAACTATCAATATTTTTATGTCTTCCCATTGCAAAGTAATCCCTTATGTTGTTTTGGTTTTCACAAGCCACATCATCAAATATCATGATCGAGTTAAAGTCAGCTTCGTTCGGACTTAATACTTCATCATTTCCACTATATTTTTGAAATTTAACTTCGGGGACCATCATTAATACTTTTTCTAAAAATTGATACATAGGTTGGAAAAGGGTTTTTGAGTAAACATAAACATTTTGGTACCGTAACCCTTGTTCATGAAGTAAAAGACCAACAATTAAATTCGTTTTTCCGCAATTAGAAGGACCGCAAATGATACTGCGAATAGTGTCAGGTAAAAGTTTACCATGACGTAAACTACGCGTGTTGCAAGTTGAACAAACTACATCCAACTGCAGGCTCTGATTTTGTTTCACAAACTTCATATTTCTTCAAAATTTATCAAGCAACGCATACGTTCTACTTGCAAGGAAGACTTATTCCAACTAAGGTAAGTCGCGAGTAGTGAATGACTTCGAAGAAGGTTGTTCGAACGGTAAATGAACCACTATAGGTTTCGAATAATCATAAGTAACTACTCGTAAGTGCATTTGACTCACATTACAATATTTTACCAAAATCGAATGAAGCGATTTAAAGACCACGTGTTAATTTACATCTCATCAACGTGATTTGGCGTTTCGAATCAAAATATATCCAAAAACCCGATTAGGCGTTTCGAATCAAATATATGTGAAAACCTGAATGAGCGTTTCGAATCAAATATATGTGAAAACCCGATTGAGCGTTTCGAATCAAACATAGGTGAAAACCTGAATGAGCGTTTCGAATCAAACATAGGGTACCCGAAAACCAATTGGGCGTTTCGAATCAAACATAGGGTACCCGAAAACCAATTGGGCGTTTCGAATCAAACATAGGGTACCCGAAAACCAATTGGGCGTTTCGAATCAAACTGATTCGAAACTCCCAATTATTACCTACTGGCGCCGGTGTGTACTTATAGTACGGCACTTCAGACTCAACAAGACCATATTGAAGAGCAAGTTGCTGATGGATGATCCTGAGGTTATGTCTGTAAAAGTACTCGCCGTTGGCCAAATGCGAACAACCGGAAATTATGTGTCCGAGGGACTCGCCGGAGCAACGGCACGCTCGACAAATGTCGACCGTGCAATCCCTCAGAATATATTTCTGGTAATTGTTCGTCATTATGACGTCGTCAGCAATTGCACAGACAAAACCTTCAGTTTCCCCAAAGAGGTCACCAAACCGTAGCCAGTTCACGGACGCTAAAAAGTCTACGTCGGGCCTTGTTAGGGCCCGGTAGAAGCGTCCGTGTAGCTCCTTGCTCTTCCATACGTTCGCGGTCTTCAGTGCTCAACACCGTTGGTCTGCGCCAGTTTTCGTTTGCCAAGGAGAGAGGCGTGAGGCTCCTGTCTACTGCAACCACATCAAGATGCATCCCACACTCATTGCCAAGGAAATAATCCCTGAGATTGCACACCTCGCGGTTGTGGAGATTCTTACCATTTAAAATGCCTCTACCTCCACATTTCCTCGGGATGTACAATCTCATGAAAGATGAGCGTAGGTGCAACATGCGATGTGGTTTAAGCAGTAGACGGACCCTCCTACTCAGGGCGTCCAGCTCAGTCTGAGTCCACCTTAGTATGCCAAAGGAGTATGTGAGCAGCGGCATCACCCAACCATTGAAGGCGCGTACTTTATTACCCACCGACAAAAGACTGTTAAGAACTTTTGTCAAGCGGCAGAAGAAGCGCTCCTTCACTGACTGCTTGACATCGCCATGCATAATACCCAAAGACTGTGACATACCAAAATATTTGTAGGTTTCAACTTCAGAGAGAGATCTGAGAGTCATTATCTCAGAAAGCTGCAAATGCGATGAATTTACAACTACGCTTGGGGCCTGCGGGGCATCCTGCTCCGCGCACGGCTCCCACTACCGGTGGTTTAGTGCGCCGCATGTGATGGTTAACATCAAATACGAGGGGTGATCAATAAGTTTTTAGAATCGGTATTAAAAATGGGACATATGTAAATCATTATATTCTGTATCACAAAATTAAATAAATATCAATTAAAATCTGAACAGTGGGCAACAGACAGAAATGTGTGGGTAAAAAAGTTGATTGACCCTTATATTGAAATATTGTATTCTATAGCAGTAACATGTAAAATACTTAGTAAATTATAAACACGTAAAGAGTAGCAGAGCCTTCATTACTTACTAAATGTAATATTATAAATCTTAGGTATATTAATCATAGGTACTTATAATTATTATATTAAGGTACTTACTTACTTGTCTTATTATCAAGTGATTTTTATTTCGTTTATATTTTGATGCATTAATTGTAATCACGGTCCCATTTACTGTTGTGCGATGTGGACGTAACTCAAAACCTTGATCCGAACGTTTATGCTACACGGCCGAAAATCCGAAGTGTCCGAGCAGCATGGTAGCTCCGCGTGCAATCGTCGCGGGCGCAAGCGGCGGACTGGCGAGCGGCCGTATTGCAGGAATGGGATAGTCGATTTTTGGAAATTTGCATAAGGCTACAAGTGCATTAAGAGGCTTTAGAGGATAGTTTTCCTTATTTTTTTGAGTTAAGGTGGTAAATTAAACCCTTCTGACCACGAATCTGCAATAATCTCAGAAATGTTTTTTTTTGAGATGAGACCGTATAGCAGGCACTAGGCGATATCCTTTGAAATCATAGTTTTAATGAGTGACCCAGGAAACGTCACCCTGGCACCGAACTGCAAAGAAAAGTTGATTGACCCGTATAGTCAGCATTAAATAAATAGATAGTCACTAACCCAAAGTCGCCAAACGTGTACCGAACTATTTGGCGACTTTGGGTATCACGAAGTATTTGATGCTTTGAAACTATCTATGAAAAAAAATGCAGACCTTCATAATAATGCTTGCATCAGCATGCTTTCTCATTTGTTAGCTCTTTTAGTAAATAAAATCACCAATAACAAGTCATTAAGTAAAAATATTTTATTAATTATTAGGGTAAAACCGATGCATTCTCTCAACTCTGCTAATAGGTATCTGAGTGCCTACACTCACACTGCACTTGCTTCTTTACAATATAAAATTCGTTCACTTTATTTCGGATGGCATGGATGTCAAAATTATCTTAATTGGATGCTGTGGCCTTGTGAGGTTGCTTCTTTCCTGGAGTACATGTTAATTTTGATACTTATTATTTCTATATCTTCAATCCAAAGTTTCATAGAATATATACCTTTTCTGTTCTACCTATCTTTTGAAATTGGTATTTCTTTTCCATTAAGAAATTAAACGATGTATTCTTTTCAGATAAGCTGGACGTGGATGGTGAAAAACAAACGGTTTTGAAAAATCTTCAGCAGTTGAAAGAGTTGGGGCAAAACGATTTACGATGCCAGAGTCAAACGAAGTATTTAGAAGAATTATCATCAATGACCGGTAAATACTAAGATTAATTAAATCATTGTCTTTCCCTATACATAGGTGTATTGTCTGTACCTATACCATGTTGAATCTCTTAACAATCGCAATTTTATTAAATTTATTAAATAGACAGATGATTAATATAACTGACACTCATACCTAGTTTCAGTAAAACACTAAGGAGGTGTTTATATACATTTAGTTAAAAGATATCATAAACATATTAATATGTACCTACGTACACTTCATGAGCTCTTGGAAAAGATGTTCGGGTTATACCTGTCTTCCTTGTTCTTAAACCGTTGCGATTTGAACCTCACCGATGCAATTTGATTTCACCTAAACCCAAATGTTCTTAGAGCTGTCGGACTGTAAAATGGGGCTGTACTGCGTGTCACAATATATTTGTAAATGGTGTTCTGTTTAATTCATTCCTTCTTTCTTCTTACAGATATCAGTGTTTCGACATTGAAAAGAATGAAGGCAAAGTAAACCATGGTGTCTTCAGTACTCCAGGAAAGAAGCGAACTCACAAGGCCACAGTATCCAATTTAGATAGTTTTGACATCCATGCCATCAGAAATAAAGTGAACGAATTTTATATTGTAAAGAAGCCAGTGCCTACACTCAGATGCCTATTAGCAGAGTTGAGAGAAAGCATCGGTTTTACCCTAATAATAAATAAAATATTTTTACTTAATGACTTGTTATTGGTGATTTTATTTACTAAAAGAGCTCACTAATGAGAAAGCATGCTGATGCAATCATTATTATGGTGGTCTGCAATTTTTTTTCATAGATAGTTTCAAGCATCAAATACTTCGTGATACCCAAAGTTGCTAAATAGTTCGGTACACGTTTGGCGACTTTGGGTGTCACTATCTATTTATTTAATGCTGACTATACGGGTCAATCAACTTTTCTTTGTAGTTCGGTGCCAGGGTGACGTTTCCTGGGTCACTCATTAAAACTATGATTTCAAAGGATATAAGTCCACTATCATTCTTTTATGGCTTTTCTCCTGAGTGTGATAGAAGTATACATTATAACATTTTTTCTAAGAAACTATCACTGTTGTCTCCTGGCTTACGGGACACTAACAACAACAAAAAAGTTGATCCACCCATACGTATTAAGTAGTAAGACTCTCGGGCTTCTACTAATAAACTGTACTTAAATATGATACCGTGTGTGGTCTTAATATGGATAAACGGACACTTGAGTGCGGTATTAGTAGACTTGAGTACCTATAGTTTATTAATACGGGCCTTAGTATTGTGAAAAAGGACGCGTTTCCTCTTCCTTTGTGCCTACCAAAATAAACAAAATAAGAAAAGTATCAAAATCGTTTATTCCTACATTGATCGGTAATACCATATGAAGATTTTTTGAATTTGCCGCTTTTTCTCAGGTTCCTCATTCATTAGACAGACTCTAACTACGAACCGTAAGTAAATTTTACGCAAAGCGATCCCCAGAGAGCGAGCCTATCCCCTTTGAACGACTTGATAATAATGTCAAGAAGTACAAGCTCCGCGATGAATGCCCCAGAATTAATACCCATTTTCCCTTGAGAACCTATATATATAGATTCCTGCTCCGACGCGCCACGACCATTTGCTTTGCGTCAACCTCGCCAATTGTGCCAAACTGGTCAAGCGTGAAACTCGTTCCAATCAAGCCAATCAGGTCACAATTCTCGAAAATAATCCTTACGTTTGACAACATACTTCCAATTTTCATTTCTGCCCCTTAAGTCTTTTTAATCATTACCAACCTGAATCACCTGATTCTTGACTTGAATCAACAATGGTAATTGAGACTTATCATTATGCCATTCATTACACAGGATATTTTTCTTTGCTGGATGCAATTATTATCCTTTTTATTATCTGCTTGCATTCGTTTTCTGATGGCGTCTATCTCCGTCACTGTCGAATTCTACCAATTCGAATGTGACAGACGCTGCCCGCTTGTACCACCAGAATTATAATAAGCCGCCATCTACTCGGTGATGTTCGTTTACGCAATCGGCTCAGTCCGATTCAAGTGAGATAACCTATATATGTAGTTCCTTCCTACTCTCCCTTGTGTTCATATTACTCAAGAACTGAAACACTTCCATTCTATCTACATTATCATTGTTTATTGAAGAAATAATACTAGCTTTAGTACTATAAATCCTATTTAAGCAAATATTTAATTGAATAAGATTACAAAATTAGAACACGACTTAATTTACAGCTTACTAAAACAGCGAGAGTCCTTCTAGATTTGTATTTCAACAAACTTGTTGTGATGTAATTGCAGACTGTTTTAAGCAGGCGCTCAAACATGTTGCGTTCACATTTTATCACTTATTATTGTACTCATTCGTGAATAAATATAAATAATATTTGAAAATAATGTTACTGTATTAAAAAAAGATTCTGCAAATTAATGAGCTCTCGTTAGAGCCTGAACTAACTCTAATTATATTTGTGAATTGAACGGGCATATCTTGACCGTTACAGGTCGACTATAAGTAAGTGCAAGAGATTAAAGCTGTGTACCATACAGCCACACTGCAAGTCAAGCTGCACGACCTTACAAAGCCGGTTCTCGTTAGAAGGGGGGTGAGACAGAAGGACACAATATCATCCAAATTGTTCACAGCATGTTTGGAATACATATTAAAGCTTCTCGACTGATCCAATAGAGGCATAAATATCAACGGAGAATACCTGTCACACTTGCGCTTCGCAGATGATATTGTCTTGTTTGCCGAAATCACCGAGAACTTGCAGGCTATGTTGGAAGAGCTGTATTCCGTTTCACTCAACCTTAGTCTAAGAATGAACAGCTTAAAAACAAAAATATATGCTGCAATGCCGATGTTGACTATATATCTGAGCATGGTCAATAAATCAATAGTGTTGGCGTGTACGTCTACTTGGGCTAAGTTATAAGTCTCGAGAGGAGGAGAAAAGAATGCGAAATTAAGCGACGTATCCGGCTGTGATGGGTTGCCTTCGGAAAGCTCTCCGACGTGTTCAAGGACATAAGATTGCCTTTAAACCTCAAACGCCACACGTTTAAACAGAGCGTTCTCTCCGTGATGGTCTATGGAGCCGAAACCTGGACGCTGACTAGGCAGCTCATCCACCGACTACAAGTCACCCAAAGGGCCATGGAAAGAGTCTAAGCAGCCCTTAAAAACAATATTTTTTAAAATAATCTCGACAGCGTAAAACGTGTTTGTGTTGCATTTAAAATCGGAATGTTATTTACTTTAAAATTAATAAAACTATATTTATTTTTGATTTATGGCGCTTTTTTACTTAAGCAGCATGGACATACAGACAAATATACAAACAGACAACCAATGGGAATCCTAAAACAGGGGTTCCGTTATAGGTAAATGAGGCATGAAACCCTAAAGTCATTAATATTATTGTTATCCTCTTTTGAGTACCTTGACCGTATATAACGCTTACTTAGACTTAGCGTTGGCTTACTTGGACCTTGAAAAAATAACTTAGCAGTTTGTACTAAGTTATATAGTTAGAATAATCGCAATAACATAACTTTATCTCATTTTAAATAAAAAAACAATGTAAAAACGCGCGTTTTCCGCTAACAAGCGCCTAAGTCACACTTAGACGACAACAAACTAATTAGCGCCCCTTCCGCTCCCCACGTACGAGCGGCTATCACAGTTGGCGGGGCGTACGTCGTTCGGTTTCAAATTATTCATAAACTTAGCGCTGTTTAAGTTTCGGTACTTTGTTATTTTTATCTATAATTTAAAACCGGTCAAGTGCGAGTCGGACTCGCGCACCGAGGGTTCCGTATGTAAGATAATATGGTTGGAAAACGCAATAGTACTTTCTTCATTTTATTATGTACTTTATTATCTATGCAATAAGGTCCATTTTGATTAGCCTAAATTTCAACAGTTAAAAATCTAACTCTGTGCGACTGACGTAACGTCTATCAGACACCGCCAAAAAAAAAACTCCGTATAGCGTGTTATAGCTCTGTATCGCTCAGTACCTTGAATAACACAAATATGTACATACATACATACATACATACATTAAATCACGCCTGTTTCCCAGAGGGGTAGGCAGAGACCACTTCGTTCCACCTGCTACGATCTTAACAAATCTCTTTCGCTTCTTCCACATTCATGCATCGAGTCATGCACGCACGTCGGTTTCGGGTACTTAAAATTCGGCCCTTTTCCAGTATTTCTCCGATTTGATTCGAAAAAGTACGCCTAGGGCGGCCCCTTCCGACCCTTCCACTCACTTTAGCTCTGTATATCTCTTTCGTCAATCTTCTTTCATCCATCCTTTCCAAATGACCGAACCATCAAAGCATGTCCTTACACAAATATGTATGTTATATTAATCGTAGAAATAACATTCAAAATTAGCATCATTTAATTACGATTACTAACACCATCTGTTGGCGAGCAGCTAGCACTTCATTTATCATAACATAACTAATGTGTATGGTTAACAGGCGTGATTTAATGTATGTATGTATGTAACTTTCGCTTAAAATAGATAGATAGCTTCATTAATACGCTTTATATTAATTTAATTAGAAACCTCGTGCTGATTCGTGTTTTTGACTTTTTTGAAGAAAAAGAAGCGTTGATACCGAGGAGGGAGTTTTATGAAGAATGGTTAAAGTACAGCAAAAAAGATAAATGAAGGGCTTTATTTGACTACTTTTCATGATTATCGCTCGGACTTCCAAAAACATTTTATGAAAAATGTGCTGAATGTGGAAAAAAATACAGAACCATTTCGGGACATTATCGCAAAAGGTATTAATTGGCTGAATGGTGAAGGCCTTAAATTTTCTATACAACTTAAAATAATATAAATTTGAAAATTAGAGCAAATAACGCCCTTTTTACAACGTCATACAAAAACCAGTTTAAGCTGACCTCACATTTTAGGGGAAATCAGCGTACAGGGAGATCAAATTATACTGGATTTTAAGTTTTTTCGTTAAAAATAGCTTGTTTTTCAACTTTTTATAAATATTGATATTTCTAGCTTCAATGTGTTGAGTTTTGATCTTATATTTAGCGTCAAATAATATTATCCACCTAGATCGGGCTCTTGTTGCACTGTACGCCGTTCCTTGCATAAAGACCCTGTTTTTTTGTGATTTGATTAAAAATGTACAGATTTCAGATTTTTTCCTATATTTGCAGTAAAAAACGGTGTTACTTGCCAAATTTCATAGTTCTAGGTCAACGGGAAATACCCTATACATTTTGATTCCCTCGAGAGTGTCGAAATACACGTTTTTTGCGACATAAACGGCCGTATCTTTTTTTTACGTAAATGTAGAAGTTTGATTTTTTCTCAGCTTCAAGGGACTGTAGATTTGAGTATATGGTTTAAATTTCAACTCGATACCTCCACGCGTTCCCGAGATAAAGGGTCTTGACAGACGGACAGACGGACGGACGGACAACAAAGTGATCTTATAAGGGTTCCGTTTTTCCCTTTTGAGGTACGGAACCCTAATAACAATAGGATTATGTAAAGAATGAACTTTTAAGATCTTGGGCATTAAAAAGTGAAAATCACCCAAAATCGAGTTAGTGTAGTATTCGAAGATAGTGTCGATTTTCTGGTTCAGTTTTGTAAGAATAAACTGTTTTTTTGGTTTATGTTTTGTTATGGTTTTCAAGGGAATAGAATTTGGTTAAGGTTTTCCGATTTCGGTTTTCCGGTTATGGTTTTATGTTATGTTTTGGGTTTGAGTAAGTAAAAACTGGTTGTAGTTTTTCGGTTTTGGTTTTCCGGTAAGGGTTGTTCTCTTATGGTTTTGTAACAAGATAAAAAAATCGGTTTCGATTTAACGGTTACGGTGTTACGGTTACGGTTTATGTTGTCATACTTACTGTTATCAAACGGTTACGGTGTTGTTTTCCCTTTTTTTGTATTGGGACAGGTGAATTATGCCTTTTTATAGTGGTGCAGAAGAATTATGCCCTCGCGATTCCGCTTCTTTCCAGTTCTACCTTCCTTCTTTCTCTTTTCCCGAGACTTGACCTTTGCTTTCGTGGCATACTCCGCGACGAATGCGGTATATTCCTCTGGTTCGACTGCTATGTTGAGTACATCCGGCCGTTCTGTCTCTTGCGCCTTTTCTGTACCCATCATCGGTATGGCGTCTAGTATTGTGTCCACTTCTTCCCGCAGTACCTGTGCCTTCGGTTCTTGTTGTGTGTGCGGCTCCGGTTGTGGTGCCGCCGGTTTCCCTATGGGTCCCGTGGGATGAGGTTTTCTTCCGGTTACTAGACGTGGTCTCGTATTACTTCTGTTTCGGTGTCATAGCGCACTTCGCTGCTTTACTCTTTACTAAAGAATTCCCTCTACGCGCATCCTTTTTATTGAGGTTTTATATTTTTGTTCCTTGAGGGTATCCTTTAATTTCGCTCCTTCCATGTTTCTTTGGGTTTGTTCCCTTTGATGCTATTTTATTAAAAATTTCTTTAGTAAGGTTTATTTTCAACGTTATATGGACCTTATGTCCTTAGTAGTTGTTCGCGCCATCTGACGGCGCTTCCACGAGACGATTTACACATATGTCGATTCGCGCATGCGGTAACCAATCATATAAGCCGCGCCGCAGACCAATACCGTGAGCCTTCGGGAAGATGGGAGATGTCGCCGATTACCACCATCAATCTCTCCTTCTCTAACCACCAAAATCAACACACGTCGCGTGTCCTGCGAAAAACCTAACTTACATCTACTTCTATCTAGATACCAACCAACCGTTCGTTTGTAATGATAAAGTATTGTAAACATCAAGTTGTTTTTATTCTATTCTATGCGCGAACATAGAAAGTGACGATCGTGGCAGGACACGCGACTGTGCTCACTTCACTTTCCAGAACCGAGGAAGCCATCTAGTGTCAGCGCCGCGTTGGCGTTGGGCGTGGGTTGTTTGCGAATTATAACTTTATTTTGTGTGCAAGTGGATAGCTTCAGTGTTTTATTTATCATTCTTGTACAACTAACAATAATTATTCAATATGGTTGATACAAAGGATGTTGTTGGTCAGCTTGCCGAGTTAAAAACTAAGCGCAGTTCTATGAAAGGACAAGTGACTAGATTCAGAAGATACTTAGATGCAATTGATGATATATTAAATATTAGATGTTGTGAAATCTAATGATTTAACTTTGAGATTTAATAAAATCATTGAGCTATCTGCGCGCTTTGATGAGCTGCAAACTTCGATTGGAGTCATACATAGTGATGAACTGGACAGTGAACAGTGTTTCTTCTTTCGTCCGAGATACCGCTAAGAGCAGACGTGTGCGCAATTTTTCCGCAAAAATAACAGTTCGTAGGAAGGAATTATCACCTCTTAGCTGTGAGTGTATTAGTTGCATAACAGCGTGCAATTAACAACAAAAAAATAGTATTACAAACTTCGTAAGTGACCTTCATAGCTGCTAGAGGCCCCCCGCACACCTCGCGGAAACGATACTTACTCAATAATTTGCCTCTCGTTCATACCTGCCGCTGCGCTACGAGTGCCCGAGTACTCCCGAACTCCCTGCCGCTACGAAATGCGTCTACGGCAAAGCAAAGCTACGGAGTTGCTTCGCAGGTATTGTTAATAGCCCCAGAGCTATGAGTAATAACTTGAACAAATCGGTGTCGGACCCGGAGATAAACATTGTAACGGGGCACTTTTAGTCCATTGTTAACATTAATCTCGTCCCCTGTATTGGTACTGAGGGACTGGAGATGTTTTATATAAGTTAGCTCCGGAAGATCAGGGTTTCCGGGTTTGAAATATGAACAACAAGGCTTTGATAATAATATACTTTAGTTGCAGCAAGAGGGGGAGGAGAGGAGTCGGGTGAGCACCACCTGATGTGCTCCTAGCTTTGAGAGCGTTTGTTAGACGTCTTGCCAGCTGCAGAGCACACCACGCAGTCCTTGTTTTTTTTTTGATTGGGCTACGAAGTTGGTGGTTGAAGCACCGTGACTTCTTCACTTTGACTGCGGTGGCATGCCTCAGAGGGGAGGCACGCCGAATCTAGTTTGTAGGCAGTGCGGCGGGTGCCGCACTGGTGGGCTCCTGCCCGTCGAAAGTGATGGCTGAGTTGATATGGCTCTGCCTTCTGCGGCTTGTGGGTCATGAGTGGTGGCGTCCATTCTGGGAGGGCGGCCACGACGTCGTGCCCTTCTTTGGGCCTTCTTCTCTGCCACGCCTTCCTCAACGGTGGTCTGGATGGGGTCTTGGGGGTCTAAAAGGAGATGCTTGGGGCGCCTGAGGGGTACCCCAAGCATGGAAAGGATGTCAGGATCGAAAGATGGGATTTTGGGAGTGTAGGAGGTGGTGCGATTTACGAGGGGATTGGGATGGTGGGGTCCGTTATTAAAAAAGCGCCTGGACGCCTCTTTAATAGTGTGTTGAATCGAGGGGAGATTGAGGTCCCGATGTAAGGCCGCGTTACGAACGTACCAGGGGTACCCCTCTGAGAAGATTGTTCTGAAACTGTTGTAGTGTGTCTATGTATGTGTGTATGTGTGAAGTGTGCACGAAGACCACGCTGGCATAAGTCAGGATGGGCCTCAGGAACACTTTGTATAGTGTGAGTTTGTTGTGTATGTTCAATGTGTTTCGGCGTGTAAAAAGAGGGCCAAGGCGAGCCTTAACCATCTTTGCCTTATTGGATACAGATTGAATGTGCTTCTGAAAATTAAGCCTTTTATCCAGGTTTACCTCCAAGTACTTGACCTCTGAGGCCCAAGGGATTGGTCGGTCGAAGAGGACAATGCTCTCGGGACGGAAAAGGGTGACATTTTTGGAGAACCAGATAGCAGCACTCTTCTCTGGGTTCACCTCTATCCTCCAGAGTTTGAACCACCGACCAAGGTCGGTGATCGCCTCCTGGAGGTAGTGCAAGATGTTTTTTGCATTGGTGTGAGAAGAGAAGAGTGCTGTGTCGTTGGCGAATAGGGCAAGCTGTACTTTCGGGTGACACGTCGATGTCGGTGTCAATGTAGTTGGTGAAAAGGGAGTATAGGATGGGAGAGAGCACGGACCCTTGCGGGACCCCAGCTCTGATAGGATGGTCCTGGTTTGAGCGCCGCGGCCGCAGTATATAAAGGAACCGGTAGCGACGGCGGGGATTTGCGGGCGCGGGCGGAGTGGGCTCGGAGCGCGCGCCGTCACCGGTGCGGTGCGTGTGGCCGTGACGTCACGCCGGACCGTTCGCCTGTTCGATGCCCCGCCGGCGCTCGTTACACTCCCCACCCTTGTATGGAGTTATATTTCTGGGTATATCTATGGTCCGTCTTATGTAACGGATGTCATAATGTTTGGTTTTATCCCGTTCCCCTAACAATCTAATCGGTACTGGTTGTTGTAACGAGTGCTTAATTATTCCCTATTTCATGTTATTTTGTTACATATCTATAATCTATTTGTCGGACTTCGAATCGTAAGTGGGCGGAACGTTTTATAAATCTGAATTTATTTATCTTCATTACAAACGTTTTTTATGCGTTGCATTCATTCCGGAGTAATCTTTGTTCGCTAATCTTGTTATCTCACTGGGCCGGTATCGCGGCGCTCGGCGGCGCGAGATTCACTTCTACCCTCCAATATATTCCCGCGGTGTTAACTGTGCGTCCTGCGCCTCTATTCCCGACGGTAAAAATGATATCGTAGTTGACCTGTTATGGTATTGTTATGACGTCAGACGCCATTACTGTCAAGTAAATAAGAGCTATCAAAACGGTGACAATACGATAACAGATTAAAAACGATATTGTTTTTACCATGTTGAATACAGGCCCTGCGCATTTATTTTTAGCTATCTAGTCTTTATTTTGATGATTTATGTTTTGTTTATTTGTCCTATGGCTGTATTTGATTGGAATGTTATGTAACTTTTTTTTTATAGTGGTATTGGATATTCTTGTTACTTTTATATATGGAACGGTATTTTACATGCGCTATTATGATTTGTTTCTTCTTACCGGTGTCTTGTAATAAGTATATTACTGGTGATTTTTGCCCTATTATTGTGTACGGGCCTATGTACTTCGGTGCCGATTACACGCAAAAATTTTTGCTTGCGTCGGACAAAACAAAGCTTCTTTTTAATACTTGCTGGCCCGTCCTTGGCTTCCATTGTCTTCTACTTTTGCCTTTGACCTTGGCAATAGGCCAATTAAATCGGTGTTCACTACCCCCCATGGTACCGACGCATTGTTTATATGCATCAAACCGGGTGTTTTCTGTTGTGACGGTTTATGCGTTTGGCATGTTACACACTTTTTTATGTATACTGCTATCGTTTTGTACATTCCGGGCCAGTAATACCTTTGCGCTATTTTCTGTAATGTTTTTGCGGTTCCTAAATGTCCCGCCATTGGTGTATCATGGTGTTGACTAATAATGCTCTTTCTCTTTCTTCCTTTGGTACGCATAGCCTCCACTCAGATCCTGGCATTACCTTTACCCCATAGGATGGGTTTATATTTTTTTTTAAGTATATAATTTCCCCTCCTTGATGCAATATCCGGTTTGTGACCCTTTACTTTTTTGTATCCCCGCCCTTCTGGACTCGTGCCAACTTAACTTTTCTGTTTGCGTTGTGCATACCGGGTTGCAAGATAATTCATCAATTATTTGTTGCTGTTTCGGGTTCCGGGGATAATGCTTCTGTCTAACCGGCTCCTTTATCGGCTTTAACTTTATCCTGTGCTGTACCCCGCTGTTCCCTTTTGGGCTTTTATCGCACTGCTCGAACTCTTGTTCCAACACGTTCTGTAAGGTCACCTCCTGGACCGGTGTTAAAATCGGTTCGGTCTTCACGCCTACCAGTGTGCTCAATGGTCGTGCATCTGGCTCCTTGATTACCCTATTCAGGGCCGTCCCCTGCTGGCCCCACAGTAGTTGGAAGCCTACCCTTTGCAATACGTCCATCCCGATTATCGCGTATCTCGCGGACGGTAGTACCCTTACTTAGTGTTTAATTGAGGATCCCTGTATCCCTAGATTTACTAATACATTTTTGTTTGTATCAATATATGTTCCTCAATTGATGTCCATCGGACTTACTGTTATCTAATTCAATATCTGACATTTTTGTAGGTGTTCGGTACTCCCGGTCACGTATGAATTCAACTAGATTTTTACGAAGCTGATCTACGGTAAGGTTCTCGGTTCCTAGCCCTCTATGTTGTGATTCTATGACTAATTCGGGTTTCTTTAATTCATATACCGTTACGGTATGGTTTATCAAAAGGTATGCTATGGTGGTAAACGATTCTTTATTGTTTTGTTCTATTTATAACTTATTTTTAGTAAGACGGTTACGGTATGATTTATCGATATGCTACGACGGTGAAAGGGTGGTATATCGGTTTCTTTTATTTCAAAGAAATTTAACTATATCCCTGAGAGCAAAGAAAACTCTAGAAGTGAGTTTTTATCGTTGGGCGCCATATGTAACGGGGCACTTTTAATCCCTTGTTAACATTAATCTCGTATCGTATCGTATCGTAATACAGGAGCTGTATTGGTACTGAGGGACTGGAGATGATTTATACAGGGTGTCCCAGAAACTGACGTCAACCCGTTAAGGGCTAATAGGCCTACTAATTACCTCCTAGAATATCACATTTTAGGGTTAGTAAAAATCCCTTAGTTTTCGAGATATTGTAATTTTTGGAAAAATCGCGTTTTTTCTCCCTCAGTTTAGTTTTTCGTACGCTTAAGCCGCAAATGACCGAATTTAGTCAATCTAATAACTGATAAATATTGCTGAAAACATAGGCTTTCAAACGTGATATTATTTTATTTTAATATTTAATCTTGCTTGGATGTAAAACGACTTAAGAGACAGTTTTCAGATATTTATTGTTTCATTCCGTAACCTTGGTCCTCCACGGTATAAAAAAAAACAACTATGCTATAGAGCAGCTACACATTTAAAATATGTTTAGCTAATGTAGTTTTTAAAATGGTATAACAGTTACTTATTTTTTCAACAGTTTCTTATCTATTGCTATTTAATTACAGAAGAAGCACAAATTGAAGTCACTGTTCTACCAACTACAAATTAGTAAATTAAAATAAACTATTTTTAGCAACCCAATTTTATTAGCATGTCATAGTAAATGTTCAAATTGCCTACCACCAGCACTAATACATGCGTGACATCTTCTTAAAAATGCCCGAGAGATGCGTCGTGCACTATTGGATACATTTTCTTGAGTTGCTGCCGTAATTCGATCTTTGAGGTCTAATAAACTTTCTACTAGTTTTGCGTACACTTTCTCTTTTAAATATCCCCAGTAATAAAAATCCAAAGGATTTAAGTCCGGAGATCGTGGAGGCTACAAGATAGGACCAAGACGCCCGATCCATCTTTCTGGATATGTCTCATTTAAGTAGTTACGCACTTGTGTTGCGTAATGAGCTGGGCAGCCATCATTTTGAAACCACATTGACATTCTATTAGCCAAGGGTACATCTTCTAAAAGGATTGGAAGTCCATTTTCTAAAAAATCGAGATAGTTTAGGCCGTTTAGAGTCTCTTGTAATTCGAAGGGGCCAATTATTTGACCGTTTAAAATAGCACTCCAAAGGTTAAATTTAAACTGATACTGCAAACGTTCTTCTCGCATTGCATGTGCGTACCTAAGCAAATTCTGCATGTTTAAGAAGCCATCTCTTTTGAAGGTACTTTCATCTGTCCATAAAATGTTGTTTAGGAACTCAGGATCCTCAATGTGCTTCTGCAGCATTGTTTGACAGAATGCCACTCGAAGTGGAAAATCACGTGGCAGCAAAGCTTGAACACGTTGCACGTGAAAACCATGATATTTAATATACTGTTGTAATATCCTGTTTGCTGCAGATTTTGATATGCCTGTATTTTCCTCTATTTTTTCTTGTCGACGTACTTGGGTCATTGTCAACTTACCATAAAACGTCATCATCGCAATCCATATGAGGCCTCCCTGGTCCTCCAAGATTACCTGGTAGCCGGCCTTCTTAATATAATCGGTGTACATTTATGAATACACGATGGTCGGGATGTCGCAAAGCATTTGGGTACCTTTCCCGATAGAGATTAGCGGCAACGGTAGCGTTGCCTCTAAATTCCCCATAAATGTAATGCATGTTTGCATATTCAAGTGGCGAATAAGATGCCATTCTAAGTACAACCGCGAATGAAAAACAAAAATTACAGTCCAGAAGATTGCCAGGTCAGTTCATTAATCTCTACCACAGCAAATTCGAATCACTAAACAAAACACTGAGTCTAGAATGCAGCCAAATCAGTTTTATCTGTACCACAACAAATTAAAATCACTAAGCAAAACACAGAGTCCAGAATGCAGCCAAATCAGTTTTATTTCTAACACAACAAATTAGAATCACTAAGCAAAACACAAGAGTCCAAAATAAAGCCAGGTCAGTTCGAATTAATTTATAAATTAATCTAAATTACTAATAAACACCCACAAGAAAACGTTCATGTACCAGCAACGAAAATTCACAGCTTACTAAAAAAACAGTTACACGTTAGTCAGTCAGTTGGTTAGCCAAAAACAAAATAAATTCGATTTTCAAATTCGAATTCCAACATTTAAAATTGTATTCGAAATTTGAATTCAACATTATCAGCCTATAAAAATAATAATTGCTGTCACTCGATTAGCTCCCTCTGTAGTTAAATAGCAATAGATATGAAACTTTTGAAGAAATAAGTAAGTGTTATACCTTTTTAAAAACTACATTAGCTAGACATATTTTTAATGTCTAGTGCCACTAAAGCATAGTTATTTTTTTTTATACCGTGGAGGACCAAAGTTACGGGATGAAACAGTAAAATATCTGAAAACTGTCTCTTAAGTCGTTTTACATCCAAGCTAGATTAAATATTAAAATAAAATAATATCACGTTTGAAAGCCTATGTTTTCAGCAATATTTATCAGTTATTAAGATTTACTAAATGAGGTCATTTTAGGCTTAAGCGTACGAAAAACTAAACTGAGGGAGAAAAAACGCGATTTTTACAAAAATGACAATATCTCGAAAACTAAGGGATTTTTACTAACCCTAAAATGTGATAATCTGGGAGGTAATTAGTAGGCCTATCAGCCCTTAACGGGTTAACGTCGGTTTCTGGGACACCCTGTATAAGTTAGCTCAGGAGGATCAGGGTTTCCGGATTTAAAATGTGAACAACAAGGTTTGATAATAATATACTGAGGCTTTATGCCTGTTTACCTATGATTGTACGATAGACGTATAGAGCCTAACAGGAGGCATTGTAATTTAGGCAATTCTGCTGGACATCGTTCGGCAAGATATACGTTCGCAAGGATGAAAACTCGCCGATTATCACTGTCAACAGCGAGGCGCAAGTGCACCATCTCATGCAAGTATGACTAGGACTACCTCAGCGCTCCCACGCACTTCATTGGTCATCATCTAGTATGATCAAGATCACCCTGCAGTTGATTATGATTTTTAAATTTGCTTTTTTTTGTATAATTACAACTAAAAATTTGATATGTGCTAAAACACTCACACACTCACACACACAACTACATCAAAATCTAATTTCTAGTACTCTTTATACACACATCCACTTACTCAGAACTTATAACAGGCAATACACGCTTTCAAATATTAAAAAAATCGATGAAAACCACCTAGACAAGACAAGAAACACCCTATCATTATGAATAAATACTATTATATCATTTACTATGCATAGTCAACTACAAAACGTGAACGAAATAGACAGAATAGAAATCGCTATGACTATACAATGTAACATTGAAGATCTTTCTAGACACATAGAAACTAAACAGCAGAACCTGACAATTATAACACAAAATATCAGAAGTGTATATACTAACATGGATGATCTTCAGGCAACTGTTGGAATTTAAAAATGTGAGATTGATATATTGGTCCTTACAGAATGCAGACTTAACAAAGATAAACCTTTACCCATATTAGACTATTATATATCCGGGGCATCCACACAGTACATAAACCAAAATGACGGAGTTGTCATCAATGTTAGAAATAATATTCCTGCCACTATTAAATAAATAAAGCTAACGGATGCGTCTTGTTTACAAGTTGAGCTAGAAAACATAACTTTATTAGGAATCTATCGCTCACCGTCCAACCACAACGCGGGTTTATTTATTGATTCGTTAAATAATCATTTAAGTACCATAGAAAAGTCCAAAAATATATTTTTGTACTCGTCGATTATAATCTGTGTATTAGGATTTCATAAAGAATACTGCAACTTCACTCTTTTCATCGTTGCATAGTCTATGTTACTTCCGAAACAACCGAAATAACCATTTCGATACGCTCTAGACAACCGAAAAAAATTTGAAAATAGAACTTCGTATTTTAATAATATGTGTTCTTGTTTAAGGAGACTCGAAATGATTCAAAATTGCCAATCTATGGCGTTTCGGAACGTAGCAGCGTCGCGTCATCTGTCAAAAATCTACTTAAACTTGCTGCTGTATCCAGAGCAAAAAAAAAAAAAAATACGCTTTGTGATTGGCTAGTGTTTAGCCAATCACAGCACAGTACTGCAATATTACGGACTCCGGTGGTGTGATAGTACTTACGATATTTAGTTTTCTTAAATACTCGTATTAATGACTTAAAGTATTAATTTTGATGAACTCGTACAAAAAGTATTGTTCACAATAGTGTCATAATCAAGCTTTTTAATCTCGTACCTTACTTAGGCCACTTAGCAAGCTTCGTGGCCTAAACACGATACTCGACTAAAAAGCTCTCTATTATACACGATTGTGAAAAATACTATTATTACTGGCGATATTAACATTAATATTATTCCTAGAATATCCGAAAGTAGTTATGAAAAAAACAACAGAAATAATTATTTAAATATGCTCGCTTTACATGGATTGCTACCAGGCCACTCGTTTCCCACCAGGGAAGAGAACTGTCTGGACCATTTCATCCTTAAACTTAATAAAGCTACCATTTCAGTCTCCATAGCCGTCTTGAACACTACAGTCACTGATCATTGCATGGTATTCCTTCAATTAAAATATAAAATCTAAAACTAACACAGACCTTCAAAAAGCACTTGATACTCTAAATAAAAAAAACCTTGCTTTTTAGTAATAACTCTAACTATATCATAGAACAATTAATAAGAAAGATAAAAGAGTCATTAAAAGAAAATACTAAAAATGTTATTGATCATTTCAAAAAAGAAATGCATTTTAAACCATGGATCACTGCTGGTATATTACGTTGTATAAAAATAGAAATAAACTTCAAAAACAACTAAAAAAGGACCAGTTTAATGATATTCTAATAAAAAAAAATTATAAAGTAATTAATGAAGCCATTATAAAATTTGTTCCTCAGCGATATATAAATAATCAGTCATTTCCTGCGTGGTTTAGTAGGGCGCTAATTAACATAATCAAGGAGAAAGCCAATGCACATTCAAGGTGGAAACGCTATCGTAATCCACGTGACTACGAAGAGTTCTCCTTACTACGCAAAAGACAAAAAAAAGTTGAAAACGATTGTTACCTTAATTATGTGGATAAGGTTCAGTCTGGCATAAAAACAGATCCAAAGCGCTTCTGGGCTTTTGTAAAAGCTAGACGTAAGGGTTCCTCGTACCCCCGGTCATTAGAGCTTGATGGTAACATTTATGCTGATGGGCCTGACATTTGTGATGGCTTTAATAACTACTTCAACTCGGTCTTTCAGTCCCCTGCCTCCTCCTATCCGGAGTATACACTGGTACCTCCATTTTGTGACGATGGTAGCATAATTAGTTGTGCTGAGATTACTCCTGACACCGTCTTGAAGCACCTTAAGGGCCTAAATGTAAACGGTGGTGCTGGCAGTGACGGTATCCCTTCTTATTTTGTTGTATATTGCGCTAAGTGCCTCTGTTATCCACTAAGTATACTATTTAACAAATCACTTTCTGAGGGTACATTTCCTTCGAAGTGGAAAGAGTCACACATTTTGCCAATTCACAAGAAGGGTAGCAAAGTTAAGATCCAGAACTACCGCCCATTTTCCATTTTGAATGTGTTTGCAAAAGTATTCGAAAGGTCAGTTAATGAGGTGATTTATCCTGTTTTATCTCGAGGGATTCCTCCTCAACAACATGGCTTTTATAAAGGTCGTTCAACCTCGACAAACTTAGTCGAATTTTTAAATTTTGTTTTACGTCAGATGGACAAGCGAAAGCAGGTTGACGTGATCTACACTGATTTTGAAAAAGCTTTTGACAGGGTCGATCACGTCATCCTGCTTCAAAAGTTGTACAGGTTAGGTCTGAGAGGGAACTTGTACAGATGGATAACTTCTTACATCTCCAGGAGACAACAAGCGGTTGTCGTCAGAGGTCATCGATCAAACTTTACATCCATCCCTTCAGGCGTCCCCCAGGGGTCAATTTTGGGACCTCTGTTGTATGGAGTTTACCTTTATGACATATATACGGTCTTTCATAGTAGCAGGTTCCTTTTATACGCTGATGATAAAATAGTATTTTTCACAATCGTGTTATAATAGAGAGCTTTTTAGTCGAGTACCGTGTTTAGGCCACGAAGCTTGCTGAGTGGCCTAAGTAAGGTACGAGATTAAAAAGCTTAATTATGACACTATTGTGAACAATACTTTTTGTACGAGTTCATTAAAATTAATAATTTAAGTCTAAATACGAGTATATAAGAAAACGAAATATCGTAAGTACTATAACACCACCGGCGTCCGTAATTTTGCAGTACTGTGCTGTGATTGGCTACAATCACAAAGAGTAGTTTTTTTTTTATGCCCTGGATACAGGAGCATGTTTAAGTAGATGTTGACAGATGACGCGACGTTGCTACGTTCCGAAACGCCATAGATTAGCCATTTTGTATCGGATCGAGTCTCCTTAAACAAGGACACATACTATTGAAATACGAAGTTCTATTTTCAAAATTTTTTCGATCGTCTGGAGCGTATCGAAATGGTTATTTCGGTTGTTTCGGAAGTAACATAGACTATGCAACGATGAAAAGAGTGACGTTGCAATATTCTCTGTGAAATCTTAATACACAGATTATAATCGACGAGTACAAAAAAATATTTTCACATATCACCACTGTAGAGGATTGCTTAGCAATTCAATACGATCTTGATAGACTCGCGGAATATTATAAGCTAAACAGAATTGCCGTTAATGTTTCAAAATGCGTCCAGATATCTTTTACACGCAGTCCTCGTCCAATAAGTTTTGTTTATAATATTGACGGACATCCTTTGTCACGTGTTGATTCAACATGTGACCTAGGTCTAACCCTAGACTCTAAATTAACATTCGAAAAACATGTTGATACTGTGGCTGATCGGGCATATAAGAATTTGGGATTTGTTATGCGTATTTGCTCGCCTTTTAAAGACCTCGGTTGTCTAAAGGCCGTATATGCTGCTTATGTCCGTAGCGTCTTAGAATATGCGAGCACCGTCTGGTCACCTCAATATATTGTTCACATTGAACGAATTGAACGTATTCAACGTATTTTTATCCGCCATCTAAATTTTAGACTTGGGCTAGGACATTTAAATCTTGCATATGAAACTGCCTGCAAGCGGCATGGTTTACTCTGCTTGCAAAAGCGTCGTCAATTAATGGACATGTCCCTGCTGCATGATATCGTCAACGGCAGACTGGATAGCTCGGAGCTCACGGCGGAGCTGTCTTATAGCACACCTACCTTCCGCTCGCGTCACGCTAAACGAGTACTATTTCATGTCCCCTTTGCTCGAACTAAATATGCCCTGAACTCACCATTGTTTTGCTTGGCTAACACATATAATAAAACATTTAGTCATTTGGACCCATTTTCTTTGTCAAAATCTTCCTTTAAATCAGCAGTAATTAAATGTTGTACTCAATGCACTTCATAAATTATTTTAAGTGAATAGGCACACTGACGCAAACACACACTCACAATCGCACAAACAACACACACACTCACACAAAATTACTCACACACACACACACACACACACACACACATACATACAAGCGTGGCTTTTTGCCTCTTCTCTTGATAAACTGATCACTGTTAGTTTACTCAAGTTTATTTTTTTATTACTTGACTTGTGGTTTGCATGAGCACAGTCAGCTCTTTTAGTTTTTAATCGCACCAGTGTTGTTAAATATGTTATCTGGTTAATCTGTGGATATCTATAATTGGCTTTGTTTGCTATTTGGTGTTATCGGTCTCATATTTTCAGTATTGTGCTGTTGATGTCCTTAATAAATAAATAAATAAATAAATAAACTTATAAAAGATACAGAAAATGTTGTAATAATTTCATTAAGAAGTTGAAGCGTAAATATATGACAAAGACCTATTATCTAAATCAATACATAATTCAAAAACCCTTTGGAAAAATATTAAAAAAATCCCCCACACAACACAATTAAAATCGGACAACAAAGTACTTCTAAATATTAACCATTCACCAAATGAATCAGTCAATTCCGTTAACGACTTCTTTGCAAATATAGGGAGAAGCTTAATAGAATATTCCCCCCTCTAAAAAACACGACAGACTGACATGCCGTCACAGATTCCATCAGACTCTGCTAAATCTTTCGTTCTCTTGGACACTTTTCCTGAAGAGGTGCATAGCATACTTATTGGAATGAAGTCGGACAGCTCCCCAGGCTGGGATAGCATTACAACCAGGTTTCTTAAATTGGCCAAAAAGGTAGTTATCCCTATAATCAGTCATTTAGCCAACAAATGTTTCCAAACAGGAATTATTCCAACCATACTGAAATTATAACGCCGGTGCACAAGGGAGGGAAGAGAGACGATGTTAATAATTATAGGCCCATATGAGTATTGCCTGCCATCTCAGAAATATTAGAAAAGTTAATTAACACGCGCCTCATAAAGTACCTAGATAAATTCAATATCCTGTCAGAATCGCAATATGGATTTAGGCATGGCAAATCTATTGAGGATGCAGTTGAGGCTGTAAGCTCGCTTATTTCGCGTCATATGGATCTAAAGAAGAAGTGCCTTAGACCTTATATATATATAAGGTCTAAGGCACTTCTTCTTTATATATATATATATATATATATATATATATATATCGCACCATTCGTGGAAGAAAGACGTAAACTTTAATTACTCGTTTTTACCATTATTTCACTCCTGATAAAGGATTGAAAAATACATAACCTCAGAAAATTTCAGATTTTTAGGAACAAAATTAAGAAAGTTATCGCTAAAATAAACCATCAGTACGACATATTTTTATGAAAATCTTCGTTGGCAAAAACGATGTAAGTTATAGTTAAGAAGCGTGACGTATGAATAAAAAGTGTAAATAGACTTGCATATTATTTATTCCACGCCAAGGCGTCATTAACTTTGGAAGCATGTGGAAATAAGTAGTTCTACTCAGAAAAATAAATCATTATATTTTTGTGTTAGTAAAGTTACGCCCTTAATCCTCGAGACACTTTCACACTTAAATTTTTTATCTTTACTTGCGCAATTACACATTGCCATAAGTTAACTTACACGTTTTTTCTGCGCGGAACTTAGAAGACTTATCCGTCGTAAATTCGCATAAGCTTTTGTTTAAATAAAATATGAATTTATTTTGAATTCGTACATAGTCAAACGTCATTTTGATGTGTATCGGTTGTTTACTAACAATTACATGACTATACATACAAAATAATTTATCGAACGTTTTAAATCGTTTCTAAATATACGCAATTTTGCTGCTCGGTAAGTAACAACAAATAGAGTGGAATGGCGCTATACTCTCGTGTTGCTCGCGATATAAAGGCAAGCCGCCGCCATCCGAGTGGACACCCAGATGGACGGACAGTATCGCGGTGAGCTTCGAGAGGTAATGTCCAACTATTATTGATCGTGCGTTCGCGCAGAGTTTTACGTCGCGTTGTGTGTTGAACGTTATAGTTATTATTAGTATACTCAAATTAACAAAAAAGTATGGAAGTAAATCATGTTTTTTTTAGGAATCATCAGAGGGCCCAATTAGATGGTTTCCTCGGGTTTGCACCGTTTCTATTATGTACGGAAGGCCTTTAAATGTTACGTATAAAATTTTAAAGTGCCGTAGTCTTGGAGTGTGTTAAAAAATATCTGGCGCAAGTTTAGCCACGTGTAAAGGCCCCTTTGGTACACGGATCTTGATTAAAAAGGTGTGCGATGTATGAAACTTAAGTTATTTGTTTTTCTTAGATTACGGCTCGAAGATATTTCAGTCAGTTGGTTTTGGTGTATTATAAACGCCTAGTTTATTTTGCACTTTTGGGGCAAATTATGGAACATGTATTTTTCATTATTTTATAGACTGTACTTCGGGGTAAATTAAGGTAATCGTGAAAATTTAAACATGGCACTTATTCTTATGATTCGCACTTTATATATAAAAAAACGGGAAGTTTTTCAAATGTAATCGCAGCAAACGCCAGCTGACCGCGGGTGGTAGCATGCATTATCCCGATAAGAATACCAATTTTATATGGTGTGCGAATTTAAATCAAATCATATCAATACGATTATGATGTTTTTCAATAGTTTGAAAATTTCCCGTTAAGTATTTTTTTCTAATCATTTCCTCAATTTGCACCGCGTTTTATATGTTCCTCAGAGCCACAATGGCCCAAAGTGAGTTTTTACTTACATATATATGTTCCGTAGTTTGGATTAAACTAAATAACACGTGCAAATGTAGATTGAGATGGATTAAAACGTATGTTTAATTGCGCCAAGTACTTACACTTTTTTCTCTTATTAATTATGATCATTGCAGTGTTTTCAACCAATTGCACCCCTTTCGGGGGGGGGGGGGGTGAACTTATTGAGGGATGTATGAACATCGATTTTTTATCTATACAAAGCAACCAGAAATGCTTTTATCAGTACTTAGAATTACTTCCAGACTTTAGTGCAGTTTCATCTAATTGGAGTATATATTAGTAGTGTAGTGAGTGAATGTCAACATGGGTTACAGGGGGTCTTCGCCTAAACGTTAGCGGCTAACTACAAATAATAATAATAATAGCCTTTATTTTCAGTCATCATACATTGTTCTTTTTAACTTTAACACTATATTTACGCTTAACCTATGCAACGATAGCCTTGTCTGTATGCCACTTATTGGCAAAGGCCTCCTCCAACTTTCTCCATTCCTCTCTATCACTAGCTAGTCTGGTCCATGTGCTCCCTGCAATGGCTTTAATGTCATCTACCCATCTTATAAGGGGTCTACCTCTTTGCCTTTTCTTATGACTTGTGAACCAGTTCATTATAATTTTTGACCATTTGTCCTTCCCTCTAATTGTATGTCCTGACCACTTCAATTTTAGTTTTAATATTGTTTTTGTAACATCTTTTTTGTTTTTGTGTGTTTTTTTGTAGTTTCAGTCCTTATTCTATCCGATAGTCTTTTCCCGGTCATACTCCTTCCCATGGCATTTTGGCAAGTTTCTAGTTTTTTTAATACGTGCTTTATTGAGTGCCCAGGTCTGGCAACCATAAGTGACTATAAGCAGTATGCTTGTATCAAAAAGTTTACGTTTGATGGTGATGTTGATATGTTTATTTTTCATTATTTCTTTTAGGCTCCAATACTGCTTCCAAGCATTTCCAATGCGCCTGTCTATTTCTTTTGAAGTTAGATCTGTAGGTGAGATAATTTGACCTAGATGAATGTACTCATTGACATATTCAATTTCGTTACCATTAATCTGAATAGGATCTTGCCTGCCGTTTGGTCATAGCCTTGGTCTTTAATGTGTTCATGACTAATCCCACTTTTGCACTTTAACTAGGTCATTCAGCATTGCCTGTAGTCCCTCACTCTATAACGAAAGGATTATCAAATCATCCGCAAATCTCAAATGTGAAAGGTTTTCACCGTTGATGGACAGCCAACAATTTTCTCAGTCTAACTGACGAAAGATTTCTTCTAAAACGGCTGTGAAGAGTTTCGGTGATAACGGATCACCCTGGTGTACGCCTCTTTCTATTTTGATCTCTTCCCCTTCCTTCTCGAGTTTTATTTTAGCCTTGCTGTTATCATAGATGTGTTTTAGTAATCTTATGTACTTATTTTCAATACCTTGGCTTTTGAGTGCCTGCCATATTTTTTCATGCTCTATCGTGTCGAAGGCTTTACTGTAGTCCACAAAGCAGCAATAGAATGTTATGTTGTATTCTTTGCCTTTTTCGAACAGTTGTTTAATGACCTGTAGATCGAGTTTACGTCGAGTAACCACTCCTGAAGCCGGCCTGCTCTCTTGGTTGATTTTCATCCAGCGTTTTAGTTAGTCTGTGGAGTAAAACTTAAGCGAAAATTTTGTAGATATTAGATGTTAGACTTATAGGTTTATAGTTATTTATGTTGTTTTTATCTCCTTTTTGTGTAGAAATACTATTGATGATGTTGTCCATTGCTTGGGTATTATTTCGGTTTGTAAAACTTCATCACAAAGATGTTCAAGGATTGGTATCAGATGGTTTTTATTTAGAATTAGGAACTCGTTACTTATGACATCTGATTCTGGAGCCTTATCTGCTTTTTCAGTTTTCAGAGCCTTTTCTATTTCTTCATAAATTATGTCTGGTATTTCACTTTCTCCCGTTAAGAGTGTTGTTTGCGTAGGGTTTTCCCTAGAATATATATTTTTTTTAAATTGTGTGGCTATTGATAGGATTTCTGGGCGACGTTTTTCGCATTTATGATTTTTATTTATTAAATTTGGTATCCAAGTAGTAGTTTAGCTGCTTTTTTGGTGCCGCCAGTTCTTTGTATACAATTTTCCAGTTGTTCCAACCTGTATCTCTAATGATCTTTTCTCCCAAGTATTTTAATTTTCTTACTCATGTCAGCTATATTGTTTCTTGTAGTTTTTGTCTTTTCAGGGATAGATATAAGGCCAGCTCTTTTTCTTATCAGTTCTTTAGTTTCGTTTGTGATCCATTTAAGCCTGTCGTTCACTAGTTTACCTTTTTTATTAGCATAAAGTAGTTCTTGAAATTTCTTATATTTTATTATTATTGGGGGGTTTTGGATGGGCCTTGTGTGTCACTTCGACCATTGCTGATCTTTTGTAACAGCCCTTTGTTTAAAGTTCACTGCAAAGGCCCGTTGCGTCTAAGAATTTCCAGATGCTTTGGGCCGTGAGAAGTTGTATCTCCCGTGGGTCCACAATATGTCGCCCTAGGTATATACTTCTGTTACGCATTAGTGGTCCGCAAGAACAGAGGATGTGCATTGCTGTCTCCTCTGTTTCCTGACAGAACCTGCATGTCGGTTCTTGTTTCATACCCATTAGAAACAGATGTTTGTTCAATTTGCAGTGGCCAGTTAGAATTCTAGTCACTGCGCAAGTCTTTTCTCTTTTGAGTTGTAGAAACTCTTTGGAGAAGTTGCTTTTGAACCCTGTAATTAATGATTTCGAGTGCTTTTGTCCTTTCGTGGACTTCCACAGCTCGATCGCCCTAGATTTATATAGGTCGTTTAGCAGTGAATAGGATTTCCTTTTTGTGATACCACAAAAAGGCTCCGGGCCAACCAGGGGGTTGTCAGCACCTTTCCTAGCCAGTTCACCTGCTATTTCGTTTCCATCAATGTTGGAGTGCCCTGGTACCCATCTAAGTATTACTTCGTTGGAGTATCCTAGGGCATTCAGGTTTTCTTTGCAGTTTTGGACTATTTTAGAGTTTAACTCCAATACGTCTAGTGCCAAAAGGGCAGCTTGGCTGTCCGAGTTGATGTAGATGTGCTGGTGCCTACGGTTCTTCTCAAGGTTGATTTCCGCGCATTTGTTGATGGCGAAGACTTCCGCTTGGAAGATTGAGGCCTCCGTACCCATGCTGACGCTAACTTTGAGTCTTGGTCTCTCACCGTAAAGATAAGATAAGATAAAAGTCATTTATTAAGTAAGTAGGCCGCACGGGCACCTTTACACGTCAGGAGTCTACCAGCGCTTCCCAAGAGGAGACCACTGCCGAGAAGAAACGCCGCAAGAAACTCAGCAGTCAGTCATTTTTTAACCATATTTCTTACTACAATGATACTACTTAGTCTAGTATTATTATAAAGCTATAAATATTAAATTAAATATAATATCAAATATCATGCGTAGTTCAGCAGGAAAACATGACAAAACATTAGGAGAGAGAGATAGAGGGAGAAAAACGAAAAAAAAAAAAACAACAAGATAACCACATAAAAGTTTCGACATGTTTTCCTACATCAACGGTGTCCCCTAGACAAGATAAAGGTTTTACATTTGAACAAATTATTATTGACTAAGTTTCGAGTTTAGGCCATGCATTTTTGTCTGCTAGATAATCCTCGACCCTATACGCTTTAGAAATTAACGACTTTTTCAAGTAATTTTTAAGTGCTGAAAAGGGTAACTTTAAAACTACGTAAGGTAATTTATTATAGAAACGTATGCATTGACCAACAAATGATTTATATACTTTACGGACACGGAATTTTCGAATAGCGATTTTATTTTTATTTCTAGTATTTAAATTATGTATATCAGAATTTTTGGTGAACAAATCTAAATTCAATAAATTGAGACGCTACAGTTAAGATATTAATTTCTTTAAAAACTTCTCTTAAGGAGTCACGTGAATTTAAGGTGTTAATGACAAACACAAATTATTAATGAATGACTAAGTTTCGGGTTTAGGCCAAGCATTTTTGTCTGTTAGGTAGTCCTCGACCCTATAGTACGCTTTTGACATTAACGACTTTTTTAAGTATTTTTTAAGTGCTGGAAACGATAGCTTTAAAACTACGTCAGGTAGTTTATTATAGAAATGAATGCATTGACCAACAAATGATTTATATACTTTACGTACACGGAATTTTCGAATAGCAATTTTATTTTTATTTCTTGTATTTAAATTATGTATATCAGATTTTTTGGTGAAAGAATCTAAATTTTTAATAACATAAATAATATTCTCATAAATAAATTGAGATGCTACAGTTAAGATATTAATTTCTTTAAATAGTTCTCTTAAGGAGTCACGAGAATTTAAGTTATAAATAGAACGAATGGCCCTTTTTTGTAAAACAAATATAGTTTGTATTTCAGCTGCCTTACCCCAAACCAGAATACCGTACGACATGACACTATGGAAATAACTATAATAAACTAAGCGAGCTGTTTCAACATTAGTTAGCTGTCTAATTTTCCTAACGGCATAAGCTGCCGAACTTAGTTTACCTGCCAGTACAGCTATATGGGGACCCCATTGCAAATTTTTATCTATTATTATGCCTAGAAAAACTGCCTTATCTACCATTTGCAGACACTCGTCATTTATAAAAATACTAGAATCTACCGGTTTAACATTAGGCAAAGCGAACTTAACACATTTAGTTTTCTTAGCATTTAGTAGTAAATTGTTACTAGTAAACCAATTAAGTACTTTAACTAGTATGGCGTTTATCATACTGTAGTCTACGGACTTTATATCTACCTTGAAAATTAATGAAGTATCATCAGCAAAAAGTACAATATCACAAAGTTTATCTACTGTTGGTGGTAAGTCATTTATATAAACGAGAAATAGAAAAGTACCTAAAATGGAGCCTTGAGGCACACCTAGTTTCACTGTAGCTCCAATTGATTGCGTTTTGTTTACAACCACTGTTTGAGTTCTGTCACTTAGATAAGAAGACATAAGACTTAAAGCTTTATTGGACAATCCATAGTGTTTTAATTTTAAAATAAGGGTCGAATGATCCACGCAATCAAAAGCTTTGGAAAGATCACAAAATATTCCTACCGCATCACAAGATTTCTCCCAACTGTTATATATGTATTTAATGAGAACAGATGCCGCATCAATTGTTGATCGACCTCTGCTAAACCCAAACTGGTTACTATTAAGTAGTTTATTTCTATTAAAGTGACCTAACATATCATTCAGCATTAGTTTCTCAAAGACTTTACTTAAAACCGGTAGTATGGCAATGGGACGGAAGTTCGTTATATCACTCATGTCGCCCGATTTAAAAAGAGGTATGACTTTACTATATTTCATGAGATCTGGAAAGGTCCCCTCTGATATGCAATTATTGTAAATTAATGCTAGGTGGGGTGCAATTACATCTATGATATGAAAAAATACTTTAACTGATGTGCCCCACAAGTCCTCAGTCTTTTTTAAACTAAGCGATTTAAATACCTTGACTATTGAATCTGAATTTACAGGGCTGAATTCAAAGTTTATATTACATTTACTGACATTAGTGCAAAGTAATGATTTAGTTTCAACCGCGGATGATTTAAGACATTTTGTAGTATTGCTGGCTATGTTGGAAAAATAATCTTCGAATGCTAAGGCAACGTCTTTATTTGATGTGATTTGTTTGTTACCTGTGTTTATGGTGACTTGATTATCACGAGTTTTTGATTTTCCCGTTTCTCTATTTATAATATTCCATACAGTTTTTACTTTATTGTCAGATGATTTGAGTTTAAGACTAAGAAAATTTGCCTTAGCAGTTAAACAAGCTTGCTTAAAGGTCCTTGAATAATTTTTAACATAATTTAGGAAGTCAGCGTTCTTATTGTCTTCCCTCTCTCTATATAGCTCATAAAGCCTATTTCTACTCTAATGAATGCCTGCAGTAGCCCATTCACTAAACTTGGTTTTTGACTTCGAAATAGTTTTCATATTAAAATTATTATTAAATTGATCTAGAATTACGCCAAATAAGTCTTTATAAATACTATTACTCTCATTCTGTAAGAAAGGTAACACAGAAAGGTTACTTTGAACTTTATTTTTAAATAATTCCAAACGTTTACTAGTTATAGGTCGGTATGTTATTGTCTGCGGTTTTTGATAAAAATCATTGACGAAAGATGCCTTCTGACCACTATGGTCCGAATTAAAACAATTGAATATTTCTTTATCCAAACATTCGCAATTACAAAAAATATTATCTAAGCAGGTTGCACTACTGACACCTATCCGTGTTGGTTCAAAGAACAGATTACCTAAATTAAAAGATTTAAATAAACTTAGTAACCTAGTGGTATTATTTGATGTTTCGAGTAAGTTAATATTAAAATCTCCACAAACTATAATATGCTTCTGGCTATTACATGCTAATTTTAACACATGTTCCATTGTAGATTCAAATGTGCTAAAATCAGCCAATGGTGGCCTGTAAACACATATTATTATATAACTTTCTAGTTCTGCACATGAAATTTCTACAATCCTTTCTATCGATAGCTTTACAATATCCTTTCTTTCTTTAGATTTAAGAGTACTTTTAACAATAATAAAAGAGCCACCATGAATGGCACATTTTCTGGCAAAATAACTAACTAATTTAAAATTTAGAAAATCAAAAATTAATTGGTCTTGTCGAAGCCAATGTTCAGTAACGCACATAATTTGTATGTTTTCATTATCTAAGAACAACCCTATTTCTAGTTCTTTGCTGGAAAAACCTTGAATATTTTGGTGGATTAAATTTATACTCAAGGGTGTTTCCGCTGTCCTATACTTTAGTTTAAATCATGAGGCAAGGCATTATTGCCAATATTTGCTTGCTGGGGCTGGGTTCTTCTGTATCTATTTGGTTCTATATTAAAAGCTAATAGGTCAACCAAGGTCAAGATATATTTCCTTGGCAAATGAATTTTTCCTGATGTTAGGGTGAGGCGCTTAATAAATTTGTTTAAATCAAAGAAATGATAGTTTTTATTACAGCAAATAGCGTTATACATAATAGAATTAAAGTGTGCTATTCTATTATTATGACTAAATGGCATACTTTCTGAGTATGGTAGCGCACACAGTATAATTTTACCTATGCCACGACCTTCAATAGTGTTTAGTGTTGACATTAATTTATCTACACTCGACTTATCCACACTAAAACTATTTCCTACCAAAATGACTAAAGTGGTGGACCTGTCAAAACTTCCTTTTAAAAGTAAATCACTTAATTGTAAAAGAGTTGCATTGTGGTAACAGTAATTTGTAACCTTTTGTTTCAATTTGTTATTTAACATTAAACCTAGTCCAGATCCAAGTTGGTCAGAATAAACAATAGTTTTATTCCTACTTATAATTTGTCTAGGGGACTCCTTTGAAGTATCAAGAGCCATATCTGGCTGAATCACAACAGTTGGTGAATCTCGTAATCTATCTGAATTACCATAACCACAGTTAATTAAAGAGTTAAAACGCTCTTCATTCAATCTACTTTCTTCTACCAATTGAGTGAAAGCCAGGATATGCTCCTTGACTTCCTTCTGAGCAGTTACATACCGTAGA